>JALBCR010003606.1:0-120000 GCA_030710515.1 Abscondita cerata | reverse complement strand
GTTATTTATTTATGTTAATGATTTTATGAAATCCTCATGTCTTCTAATGTATACTAATGACCTGAAACTTTATAAACAGATTGAGTCTAGTGAAGATATCTCCATGTTACAGAAAGCGACGATATCGACAGTTTGGGAATTTAGGTAACCCCAGGATTCCTCTTAGGGGAAGTGTGTGAAGAAAAACGGAATGCGATAGGCTCCAACGAAGAAGTTATGAAGCATAACCAATCCCTGTTAGACGTAGTATCCACCGGTTGTCTGCAGCTTAACTAATGCAAAACCGTGATGTCGTCTTTAGTTGATAGGAAAAGTTTTTAATCAGCCACTCCCGCACCCTCAGAAGTTATCCAGGTATAACACACAGCGAGAACATAAGGTCACGCAACGTGGGTGAATTTACCCGGATTTAAACTTAACCACTAATTTGTATTGAGACTCTTGAATCACACATTAAATAATTTTTGTGTAAATTTCAATTTCAAGATGCACGCTAAATCACCCGTACGGAAGGAAAAAGAAGATGTTCGTTGTTTGTCTAGGAATCTTAGCCGAATTTTATTTTCCACCAATAGAAAATTAGCAAAATGCGCGCCAAATACGACTTTCGTCGTAATATATTACTCTCGACACACGTTTCAATACTGCTCTCGACACACGTTTCAATACTGCTCTCGACACACGTCCTACATTCAGAAAATAAAACCGTAACAATTTTTAAACATTAAATTGGATTAATATCCGCATTCAGATGTTTCACGTTTTTTAGGTTATTATTTAAAATTAAAAATTCAAATTTTATTCACATTTAGGGCGGTAACGACCCTAATTATCCATGGTGTAAATGCTGACATCGGTTACACAAGGTATGAGAAAAAAATGTCAAGCTTTGTAATCGAAAATGATGAATAACTTGATAAAATATAATGGAACACCCTGTATATTTTTTCCTAGATCGATGTAGAATTAAATTCTCTACAACTTTGCAATTGATGTCTGTCTAACTTGAATTTGATGTTTCAAATGATAACCTAACAAACGTGAAATATCTGAAGGCCCATATTGACCCAATCAAATGTTTAAAAATCGATATCTCAAAAGTATCACTATTTAAATAAGACTCGTATACATAAAGTCATTATAGTTTTTTACGTAGATTCAGAATAAAAAATAAAAAATATGTTTCCATTTAGAGTGTTGAAGTTGACATGTGGTCCATGAAAGTAGAAGGCCCTGTATAATTAAAAATATTTTTAAATTGTAGCCACTGAGGAACCTAAAAGAATAATTAAAACTGATTTTTGAAACAATTTACTTTTTAAAGGCAATATCATAGATCCGCGTACTACACGGACAGGCTGTATATTTCAAATTGAAAAAAGTGTCGTGTCCCTTTTACTTATCAATACTACTTCGAGAGACTGTTGACAGTTTCTATAAGAAACGTAATTTAGCAACCATTATGTTTTTATTTAAATTACTAATTTTTAAGTTTCCTAGTTGCCTGCGCCTTCTAGGAGGAGATGCGGAGGATGAGATGTAATTAAAATTCCATGTACGTTATTCCAATTTTGACGACGTTTCGAGTGGTTTGAGACGAGTCTTTATCATGGCATCTAACAGATTTAGAATTTTTAATTTGGGTCCAGACATAACTACGTGCACATTACAATGTAATGTAATTTGTAATCATGTTACATTATTACATATTTATATTCGATCATTTCCTTTTCTCATAATATGTGTATTCGGAATAAATTATGTTATTAATATTATTATTGCTATTATTGCTACAGACAACCATGTTAACTTTATAGCCGAATTCACACAAAAATAGTCTTTTCTAATTTTGAGATGTAAAGTGACATTTTTCATAATCCAAAGCAAGTGTTGAAACCATCTACTTTTAAGTAGAACTTCAGTTGGTGTTTCTCAAACGATGTTTACTGTATGAGGTTATATGGATAACATCCGTTTAGCTTTTTAAATTTATATATACAATATATACAATGGGAATGTGTTAATATGATATTGAGTTAAGCAATTTCATTATGTTTTGCATATACATATACGTCCAATTTGACGTTTACTCTGTTTTATCAAAATTAGAAAAAAAATTGTATGTAACACGTAACGAAACATGATTTTTTGATGCGTTTTTTATGAGTTTCGTCACTGATTACATAAATAGCTATTATGTTTTTTGGCTCTATTCTAGTTTTCTAACGCAGATGTTGTCATAAATTTGTCAACTTTTACCATTATGAATGTATATTAACTATAGATAAACAAATATGTTTATCAGATAATGTTTGCATATACGTGTCAAAAGTACGAAGGTATTTTAATAAGGACGACACTCCTAATACATGCCACTTACGGTATAGGTACAACAAAAAAGTCACAGCTCGAGACTAAATAGTCATTAGAACTAGAAAATATATCACATTTGCCCACGTATGTATGATTTAATAAATATTTTATTATTTTTATAAAAGTATGAACAGTTGTAGACTTTTGCGGCTGTTATTGAAATAAAAAAAAACACTTTGTTATATGTGCGTTTATTTAATACTAGTACGTTACGACATTTACTACAATTTTACTGAACCTCGTATTGTGTTACAATGACGTTTTCACACTAAGTTAGATATTGCTAACAAAAAAAAAATCGCAATATTGCTCTGCACCAAAAATACATAGATTCAAATAGGCACTTTAGAATAATATAATAGAATAGTATGGTGACAACAACGCTATATGGTAAAAACACCCAATTTTTTCTACAGAATCCCCACACTTATAACGCGATCATTTCAAAAACATCAAATTCAATACTGTTTTTACCCAACAATTATTCAGAATCAATGAGAACATGACAATTTTGGTTATATTACCTCACGTTTACTGATTCGATTTACTAAATCTATCAATAAAAGTCAACATTTTCTTTCCGTGACTATACAGCAGTTAAACACCGTATATTTATAATGGGTGATTCATAAAGAAGTATTTTTTTAATTAAATTTAATTTTAATAAATTAATTTAATTAAAACAAAATAAAAAATAATTTTATTTTATATCTTTATTATCATACAAAAATTGCTTTCAAATGTTGACCGTAACTACGGTTAACATGGTCCATTCTGGAGTTCCAATTTTCAATGACGCGTTTGAGTATTTCGAGTGGTATTTGGCCAATGACTCAAGTAATATTGGCCTCCAATGCCTCAATCGTAGCCGATTTATGCATGTATACTTAGAGTTTACATAGTTCCAAAGGAAAATGTCAGGAGGTGTACTGTCACATGCTCTAGCCTGCCAATTCACTGGTCCAAAGCGTGAAATGATCTGTTCACCTAATGGTTCTCGCAGTAAAGCCACGGGCTTCAATTTTAGGTATCAAATAGTTTGTTATCATGGCGCGATAACGATCACCATTCACACTAACATTCGGGTCGGCCTCTCTTTTGAAGAAATATTATCGAAATATCAAACACTACTCAGGAAGAATGCGACTTCAGTTGACCGGACTATGCGCGATCTGCAATTAAATTCCCATCATAAATTGTATAAATTGAATCATTATATGGCGCCTTTTGAAAATGTCGTTCTATAAAACGATTGTTAGTGATTAGTTGTGTTATATTAAAACACGGTTCGAAGTCTGCCGTGGCTGAACATCATTTCGATACTGGTTACAAAATGGATTTTGATAATTTCGCTTTGATTGCCTAATCTTCTTCCTTTTTCAATAGGAAAATCAGGGAGAGTATAGAAATCATTAAGCATCCAAACAATTTTAATCGCGACCGTGGTTTAGATATTTTACCGTTGGGAATTTCCATCGTTAACTCCACCGCCTCCCTATTACGAAACAATCAAGCGTCGAGGTTAACGACCAGTGATGCTTTCTCTTCTTTATATACGGAGGTATTTCCCTAATTACTCAGACTTCTTTTAGTCTAGAATCTGGCTTGGTTACAAGTTGATTACCTGACTTTCAGTTGTCTACCTTAAACTTTCTTTTGATAGGTGGCGAAACGTTGGCAACTACGGTTACCTTTTCGAGACGGTCCAATCCTGGAAGACGTTTTTGTTTCAATAATGACTACAGCCGTGGAAATCTAAATTCTTACATTAATAATCTCTACGGGGAAAATAGTTATTCTTAAACCTCCGTATTTTCTAAACTTTGTCAAAAGCTTAGCAGGTTTTTATCTACTTTAGCTTTCCTTACCCGTTGTCGAGATTACAATATTATTCCATCATTTCTTAAAATCAAATTTCACGTTCAAAACTCCTCTTCTAAGAACATTTTGAACAAAGCCAGCCTTGCGTTAATACGTGAACGTATTAAGCAGACCCAACTCTTTCGTCTAAATTTAGAACTAGCTAATATTCTTTCACCTGATGACTGGTTTTTCTTTGACAAAATTACTTTCCAGCAAACCGACACTTCATTACAATTATCTTCAGAAGTTCATCGTAAGAAATTTCAATCCCTTTCGTCCAAGTCACGCAAACCTACTACATCTTCAACTGTTCCATCTCAAAAATCTGTTATCAATTTATCTAATCACAAATTCAACTCCGAACAACATTTCTGTTATTTCCATACTCTTGAAATTATTTGTGCTGTAGAATCCTCTTAGAACTCTTCCTCGTCATGTTGCTGATTCAATTCGAATCCAGACTACAAAAATTCTTTAATCATCTAAAGTTCTCAAAGCTAACATGTCCAAGTCGGAAATAACAGCCTTACAAGAACACTGACATCACTATTCTTCCAGCAAATAAAGGTAACGCTACCGTTATCCTGGATACGGCCACCTATGTTGATAAGTTTAATTCCATGTTACCCAAAGTTACTTATAGGCCTTTACCACGTGACCCTACTCCTAGGATCAAACGCGAAGTTATTCAAATCATCAAATCTTCTAATCTACCTCTCGAGACCCAGTGACGACTTGTCCCTTCTACTTCCAAACCTGCTCGTCTATATGGTCTTTCTAAAATTCACAAACAAGGTGTACCTCTTCCGCCCATTATTGTTAGTACAATTCAAATTAGCCAAATTTCTATCAAAAATCCTTAACATCTTCACGCATTTTAAACTCTCACCATTTCATTCAACGTTTAGATAATTTGAAGGTAAATCCTGATGATCTCCTTGTTAGTTTGGATGTTACTTTATTATTTACAAAAGTTCCCGTCAAAGATTCTCTCGAAATTATCGAACAAATATTATCTCAACATGGTAAAGATGTAGGATTGATACCGCACATACTAAAGTGTTTTTCGTCCACGTATTTTCAATTTCGCAATCACTTTTACAAACAGGTTTCGGGTGCTGATATGGGATCCCCTTTATCTCCTGTTGTTGCCAACATTTTTATGGAAGCCTTGGAAACTTTGACGTTTAGGTATGTTGATGATACTTTCATCATTTGGCCTCATGATCGCCTTTCTTTAGATACGTTTCTTGATCATCTCAATAATCAACATACTGACATCAAGTTCACTATGGAAATTAAAGAAAATCATTGTCCCCTTTTCCTTGACGTACTTATCACCCGGAAACCCAACGGTGAATTAGGTCATTCGGTGGCAACTACGGTTACCTTTTCGACACAGTCAAATCTCGGAAGAGGTTTTTGTTTCAATATTCTACTACTTTCTTACAAGGCCTGAAAGTGTTTCCCGTTTTCCCTACTTAGAAACAGACATCTGAAACTGGCCTAATTTATTACATGCTTAAGTGCAAAGTACCGAAATTTGATTAACGTTAGTACGTTACTAAAACGAGCGAGTTGTGTACTCAACAGGGGGGTGTAATGAATCTGACACTTACCGTGATGTTTTGACAACTATTAAAAAAACTGTGTATTGCTTGTTTTATGTTGGATTTTTCAGGTGCGACTTCCATCAGTATACGAAAAATTGAGCAAAATATTTAAACTTGCAAAATATACAAGGTGTATATATTACCGAAGGTTGACTTCTGATACAACCGGAAGTGTCATCAACATACAAGTATTTTAGAAAGGTAGACCACTCCATCAACATGAGAATGTAATTTTTCATATTTTAAATACACTTGATTATCCGTGTCTTTTTTCTCGAATTCTTTTAAATGTAAAACTTACAATTTTAGTGGGTTATTGTTTATCAACAGAATTGTTCTCAAAAATTTGAACACCCATTTAATATTATCTAATAAAATGCAGACCTTTCAGCTCATAAAGTTAATTTTCTTTTATTTATTTTTCGTTGTTCAGGGCAAGTTTATTATTGTAATTATATTATAAAAGTTGAAGATGTACCAGAAGTTTGGTATATTTGGCATTTGGTATGTAGTTTTATTAACATATTTTTTTTATTTATTTAATTTAACTTGACATAAGAACTACGTGAAAACGTTTTGTAACACAAATACTTGCCAACGTATCTATTAGTAGCAATATTTTTAGATTTCAATTGTTTTCTTGATAAATAAAATTCTCTCTTATTATTCCAGTTGACGCGTGCTACTTAAAACATTGTCGAATGCTAAAAGAACATTTACGTAAACATTTTTGAGAAATTGGCTGTTTCTACCCTGACAAGGTATTCCAATACAGAATATTGCAAAATTGAAACATCCACAGTTAATCGAATTCAATTAAAACAAATATAATTTATTTAATAATACTTTGAATGAGTGAATTTCTCCTCTAATTAACTACATTAACCCAATTATAAATCATCAATTTCTAACGTTTTTACGGAATGTAGTGTCGTAAAAATGTTAATTATGCAAATATTGATCAATACAATACAAGAAAAATTATATAAGTCGTGTATATGGACCATTGTCAAAGAGTGAAAGTTAATGTGGCGGCACAAAATCGTAGAATGTACCACTAAAACCGACATTGCATTTAAAAATGTACCTTCTGATAGTACTGATCTCTTTTTATTGTCATTTGGCAGTGTGTTACTTAGACACAAAACGTAAGTGTGTTTGGGATAATTAAACTCGTTTTACGAAAAATAAACGTTTCAGCCGATTTTGTTGATTCGTGTTATATCAAAAAACCTAATTTTGAAGAATGTTCTACAAAATCAGTGCAAAGATTATTCAGCATGTTACCTCCAGGAATCCCAAGTATTGGATTACAACCTCTAGATCCATTACGCATCCCTATTATTAGAGTAAGTAATTTTTATTTAAATTTTTAAATTAGCAGTAACATCTTATATAAAATACATTCAAACAACCGCAATCGATTTGTTTATTTAATATTATATAATAGTGTTAGGTCAATTTATTGCATAAAATGTGAATAATAAGTAAATAAATATTGTACGGCAGTGAAAAGAAAATCCTAAGTACTTATAGTAGGTGCCTAAATTATAATTTAATAAACAGGCCGTTCAACTCACGAAATTTCAATGAGCAGTTCAATCAATATTCAATTAAATTAAATGAAACTAGAACATTAATTTAAAAATTATTGAAAATATTTTCCTAAAATGAAAATCGTTTTTTTAGCAAACAATTAATTTTGTTTATTAATTTTTTTACAAATGTTTGCATTCTAATATTCGAATGTGTCCTATTTAAAACGGTCATTAATTTATTAAAATTGCAGTACATATTAAATAACTAAAGGCAAGAATTATGCAACCGCATTAGGCAATTTAGTAACATAGTGGCTTTTTTCTTTCAAAAACTAAACAAACACAATAATTAATACCGAAGGGAAATTTTAACACTATTCTTCCACAATGCACAAGTCAAGCGATGTAATTAACCTTCAATGTACCTATTATAATTCTGCCATTACTTCTTTACAAATTAAGTAAAATATAAAATTCAAATTTAAACTTTGCATTACTTTATTATTGCGAAGTTTTATGATTACGTAAAGACAATAGTGTACACAACATTCTTCATTCGTCGAATTAAAGTTCTACGAAAAAAACAATATCAAAAATAAAATTGTCAAAAGGATATAAAAAAAATTAGTTCAGTTAAGCAAAAACACGCAGATTAAGTACTTAAGTTTAACATCACATACTCTTAAGGTTCTTTAGAAATTGTTAGTGTGTCTTCTGTACTAAATTTTAGAAACACGTACCATATCAAAGTTGGGTTATTTTAAAATGATCACCCTGTATTTTTTTCTATTTTTGAATTGTACGATAAAAAATAATGTATGTCCTTTAACATACCCCTATACCTACTTTCTTCCGTTTCTGAGATAAATCGATTTTACCTGATTTGCAGACCCTCCAAAAAATGCAATAATTTCAAGATAAATAAAAACAAGCAACTTTGGTTTACACCACCTTACTAAGAGCCTTTAACATCTCTTTTGCAATATTTACTATTATGTTATGATGTACAAGGTGTTTTTAATACTACCGCATAACACTAACTACTTAAAACTTAAATAACCTGCTGAATTTAAATGGAACACCCTACATTTTTTTAGCCTGTTGAAAGCTGGAACTAATTATCTTTTAGTCGGGTTACCAACCCCTAACTCTAAGTCTAAGTTACCTGTGAAATATTCGCAATATGGACATTATCTTGCAACTTTCAGTTTTAAATATTTACCTTAAAAATATTTATTCTTTTTCAGAACAAAATAAACAAAAATTAATAATGACTAGTATCCCGGGCTCTAAGAGTCAGTCGAATTACGCACACCGGTAACAATTTACTGATGTTTAACAACAGCAACCCTTATTTGGCACATCAAAAATCGATCATACTGTAAACATCGACAAACTTTAACCTGTTAACTAAGAATTTAATACAAATCGCTCTAATAGTAGTACGATAATTTCGAAAACCATTATTTTTAGAATTTTTTTAACATAGTTACCAATGTTGATAGTGTCATCGATTTTGGTGAAACTAATAACGGTTGCTGTTGTTTGTGACAGGTGGGTGTGATTCGACTGACTCTTAGAGCCCGACATAAGTCATAAGCACATTTCTGTTATTTTGTTCTGAAAATTTTTATATATAAAGCTGGATTGGCTTATACATTAAAAATGTTCATTTTACTGATATCTCAAAGGTAAGTTAAATTCCAATAAATTGCAAATTGTTAAACTAGCAAATTTTAAAATATCTCGAAAACTATCAGAGTTAGGGGTTGGTAACCCTAATACCGATTGAAAGGTAACTAGCTCTTGATTCTAACAGGCTACAGAAATACAGGGTGTTCCATTTAAGTTAAGCAAGTTATTTAAGTTTTAAGTGGTTAGCGTTCTGCGGTAGTGTACATCATAACATAATAGTACATATTGGAAAAGTAATGTTGAAGTTCTTAGTAAGGTGATGTAAAACAAAATTGCTTGTTCTTATTTATCTTGAAGTTATTGCATTTTTTTGGAGTGTCTGCAAATCAGGTAAAATCGATTTATCTCAGAAACGGATATAAGTTGGTATAGGGGACATGCTAAAGAACATACATTATTTTTATCCTACTATTCAAAAATAGAAAAAAATTACAGGGTGTTCCATTTAAAATAACCCAACTTTGATATAGTACGTGTTTCTGGAGCACCCTGTACAATCGAAAATATTTTTAAAATGTGATTTCAAATAATCTCGATATATGTATGCCTTAAGATTTTTTACATTATTTGTCGTTTTAGTGCTACAGAATAATTCGTTGATAGTGCTCCACTCTGTATGTGTAGTAAGGCGGTCATTGCAAAACCGTTAATGATCAGAACACATGTTTATATCAGTAAAATGTTTTTTCGGTCCTCCGTCCATAATCACTGATTTTGCTTCATTCAAAAGCGGCCAGGAACACTCCTTTTTTTAGCCTAGTCCGGCAAAAAAAGTTACTAAATGTTGGAAACATCCCTTTATACTCGTGACTGAAATCAGTACAATTCTCATGCTGGAATACGTAAATAGTACGTTGCAGTTCATTTACATATTTTGAAGAATTTTAAAGACTTTTTAACGCATACATTGAAAAAAAGGGCGTATTTTAGTATATGCCAAAATGACACGGTGTTGACAGCTGCCAAATGGCAATACCAACCGAAAATGTTTTGGTATATCTGAAAATTTAAGTTTCAACAGATTTGACCAAAAATCGTGTGTATCACGTGACCACAAAATTGTTTTTGAGAGTGCTCGGAAAAGGTCAGTTTCTGGGCTAGTGATACAATAGTATATTTCATTAGGAGTCCAGAAAACGAGCTTTTCCCGTGCGCGCGTGACAAATTCCCGTGTGAGGCGAAGCCGAACACGGGAAGTCATGCAAGCGCGGGAAAAGCATTTATGGACGTGTAATGAACGATACTTTCATTATACCTCTCTGGAAAAAAAAGAAAGCAAAAAATATACACATTATTACAAACCTTTATTTTTAAGTATGAACGAACAAATACATACAACATGTATCTTTAATTTTTATCAAATGAAATATTTATTGTGCAATTTGTGTTGTTATAAATATGCAATCCGTTAGTAGCCAATTTATTTTGTAAAATTGTAGTTGATGAAGTCGAAGGTACTGTATTAGTATTTATTTCTTGATCTGCTCCAATAACAATGGTTTCTGATTTTGACGTTGGATTTTGTACCTGACTAAACAATTTACGAGAAACTTCCACCTTTCTGTTTACCGATTCTTCGATATAGCCTTCAGCTACAGTCGAAGAATGCCAACCACCATGTCGTTTTAGAGTAAGCAAATCCCCTCCGCTTTCGACTAATATAGATGCTGATGATCGTCTTAGGCCGTGTCCTGTATATTCTTCAGGATTTTGTAGGTTCAGATACTCTGCAATGTGTTTTGTTACACCACTTATAGTGTGACAACCTGCATGTTGTGCATAGCATCTACCATTGCGGTATGCAATAAATAATCTTCTACTATGCATACTTGTAGGTCTTAATTTAACGTATTTACGATATAAACTGCACGGATCAAAAGGACATCCTTCCTTTGTAATTGTGAAGCTTCTTGATTTGTGATTTTGCCATCTCGAAGGAATACCACCAAAAACGGTCATTGTCTTCTACGTCTTCCAAAGTTAAACGAATCAAGTCATCTCTTCGACATGCTCCGAAAATACCAAATGTTAAAATTACTTTAGTTAACAACCACTTTTCATCTGGTGCTTCAAGTATGAATTTAGTGACTTGATCTGCAGTTAGTACTTTGGACTTTTTCGGTGTGTAACCAACACTTTGTCGTTTGAGAAACGCAGTAGTTTTTGGCAAATTAGTAACATTAAAATTTTCTTTTACTGCCAAACAACTTTTTACCATTGAAAATCGACTCCATAAAGTTGAAGCTTTCATAGATTTTGCTTTGTCGGACAAATAAACGAGAAGAATATCATCACTTACTGTGTCAATCTTCTTTTGTTGACGCCACTTGCAAAATAGACGGTACTCATTCTCATATCTTTCGCAGGACCTCTTGGGCAACAATCCTGCACTTATTATTGCCGCTTCACGTGATATTTCTTCTTCTGGAGAAATCATTTGATAAATACTTTGAACAATAATTCTAAACACTAAGAATTGTCACACAATACAAGCGTTGTTTAGTGTTGCTAAGGAAACTAAACAAAAGTCAACAAATGTTTTTACTAGTAGCGCACGGGAAGTTTTCCCGTGCGGGCGCACTGGAAAAGTCGATTTTCGGTGCGCCAAATAAGCATGTAAAGATAGTGTTTTCAGAGAGGTATAATGAAAATTACTATTTTATACTTAAACGTGTCGAATTTTCAATTATTTAATATACTATCGTACTTATGTCTTGTTAGAAATTACAGAAAGTTAAATGTGTGGTTTGTGGAAATGTAATGCAGTTCACGAATTTTACGGAAAAAAGGGCCCTTATTTCAAAAAAATTAATTCATAACTTCTGACGACTCTTTTCGGTTCATAAGAGAGTGCTCTTTCATGGAAAACAAAGTCCCCAAAAGTGCAGGCTATGGAAAATTTTCGGGAACCAATAGAAATATGACAATTTAAATATTAACTAGTAAAAAAATCAAATAGCGTTTGCAGCCCATGGGCCATCATGCATGATAGGCCATGGGGACTTCAAACGCTATTTGAAGTTTTACTGTAGTGAATATTAAAACTGTCATATTTCTATTGGCTCCTGTAAATTTTTCACAGCACGGATTTTTGGGATCTTTGTTTTTCGTGAAAGAGCACTATCTTATGAACCGAAAACAGTCGTTAGAAGTTATGTTTAATTTTTTTTTATTTGAAAAAATGGATTTCGTGAATTTGGTAATTAAAATTACCTGTTATTAAAATTGCAGCAAAGAATTAAAAAAGAAAAAATTAACTTAAAAAAAAGTTAGATTTTGATACTAATAATTTGGAGACCATGGAACCAAGGAGAAGAATTATGAAAGAGTCATTAAACTTAATTACTTAATAATTAGAATAGTAAGTGTATATTCTTATTTAATTTTAAAATTACAACGTTGGTTGGGACCTGATGAGGAGCGTTCGGAGAGTTTTAATTCATTAACTTAACAACTGTTCTGTCTTGCTGTCGACGTTTGCTAGGTTGTTAATGAATTAAAACCCGCCGAACGCGCCTCTTGAATGCACAATAAGTTGGTTAAAAGTTTAGATTAAATTCAAAATCCATAAAACCTTTAAGTAGTTTTAAGATGTTTACTACTACTCCACCTCGAATAAAATAAGACATTTTCTTACACTTTTCTGGACGAATTAGAGTTTAGTAGATTTTTACTAATCAATAGTTATTTGTGTATTAAGGCACTAAAGTTTGATTTTTCATGACAAATGTATTTTAGTTGCAGAGGCGATAGCCGAGGCAAATTAAACAAGTGAGTCATGAAAAAAACTTTAGTGCCGCGGTACATATTATATTTTTTCCGAAATCCCAAAATTTTAACAAAATCTGACAATAACGTTTTTTAAGTAGGAAATTTAATCAGCTATCTTGTACGTCAAATGTTTCCACCGCGCATGCGTGATTCTAAAATTTACATACATTTTACACATCTACAGGCGAAAATATGAACTTAAAAATCGTCGTATAATAAATTACCTTAGTGTCGATTTTATTTACTTTACTGCCGATTTTTTTAGTTTTTTAGTAACGATTTCGGAAAAAAATAATTTTCCGACGTATGTAGACTGATATCATAAGAACCGGCAAACCGATTTTTGAAAAAACTTAGTTCATAGAGATTATTTTGAAATGCGGTGATCTGATTAGGTTTTCTAGGCGAAAAGGGTCTTAATCTACATATAATTTTGTTTTTGGATCTTTATACACATCTTTTAAAAATGTATCATTTTTTCTAAATAGTTATATTTTTGTTAAATTTTAATCTCAGTGTTAATTCTCATCTGATGCTACCCCGATTAGTACTAATCGCTCTCCTTACCTACTTTTTAAAAGTGGGGGCAATGTAGAGTTCTGTAAGATATTGTTCTACTATTTTTATATGCTAATGAGTTTTTATGGCGAAAAGAAACGAAGCTTTAGGTATGATACAAATGATTAGCTACTTCTTGGTCATAAAATTAAATTTGTACTATTTACCCACTTATTGCATAATTAATTATAAATACTATGAAAAGTACCAACATTTACTGAGTTACATAAATACATTGCCGATGTCGCAATCAGTAAATCAATTTCCTTAAACTTGAAATAGTAATATCATTAAAAATTTAAAATATCGTTAAAAACATAAAAAATACTCTGTGGTCCGCTTAAATAATAAACACTTTCTATCTTAATAAATATTTAGGGAGTTTATTAAAAACTTCTAAATTGTTTAAATCTGAAATTAAATTTGAAGATATTGTGTAGTTTACATTGCTGCATATACTACATAATAATTGACACAGAACTTGCTGACGTAAACATAATTTTTGTTGGTTTTCATCATTAGTATTGAAAAATTTTACGTTTCAGTTAAGCCCTCTGCACATTTGGCGACTAAAAAAACTAAACCAATCACAAACAATATGTACATTTAATAAATACCTGTAAATTAAACTCTATACGTTTAACGTATAGTTATAGAGCCGAGAGTATTTTTCGAATTCTTCTACGAAACTAATATTTAACGATTATTCTGTCATTTTTTACAAAATTACCTAGAAATCAAAATAACCTAGCGACCAGCACTGCTGATTGGTTACCTACCCGTTACAAACTGGTTGTCAACTAATTACGCCGTGTTCGAATGTTCATTGATAGTCCAGTGCATTTAGAAAATTTTTATAGGTGTGACCCACCATTTTTGTATACATTTTTTCTCTTATCCTCCATTCAATAGAGTTTTCCTTGGTAAGTTTAACCCTAAGTTTGTGCACCCCTAAAACCAACCCTTTCTCCGCCATCTTAGGTTTGGTATTTTTTTTTGGAATTTTCATATCTTGCGTTCTAATTATCGCACAGTCATAAACTTGGTGTCATTGGATTTGTTTTGAGGTATATTTATAACAATATTATATGACAAAAAACTGCGTTTAATGGAAAAGTTATTGCTCTTCAAAGTCGACAGAACGATTTAAAAAAAGGTTTTTTTTTCCTTTTTGGCTCCTATCTGTTTTCCAGTCCACCTGACGCTTTTTTGTGAGAGAACTTTAGTCTGGGGTTAACCAAATTTTATTTGGCAGAGTATGTAGGATTGACTCCATATTGTTAGGTACCTGGAATATCAACTAAACAAAAATTCATGACCTTAAACCGTTTAACAAACCACGGCTAACAGTAACCTAATTTTGTTTGACAGAGTATGTATGTTAAAATCCGTATTGTTACTTGTTACCTAGACGTTAAAGTCGCTTTAGACTATCTGCATCACTATCTATATTTTGCATTTATTTTGCATTTGACTTAAATCAAATTACACCTTTTGATTTAACGATTTATTTTGACCGTTTCATTTTGCACTTTATTTTGTATCTGATTTATAGGACAGTACCTATTTTCGTTTGATTTTCCATTTAAAATCGGAGTTAAAGCATGCGCAACGGATTTCGGAGTGTATTGAATGTTGCGAACTAGTTTTAAATTTGTGTAGGTAAGATTACTTAATAACGATCGATTTAACTTAATTATAGTTATTAAAAACACTAAACAATACCGTAAAATTGAGTAAAATTGTGCCAACTGTGGTGGGATAGTGCCACAAGGTTTTTCTACACATTTTGAATGATATTGATCCGCGATATTGAGAGATATATTGGCATTTACGGCGAAACTAATGTTAGTCGTGGCATCTTGTGGTACTATTCAGAACTGCGCCTCAGTTACTGTTTGTTCACAGAACACGTGTGCATTTCGGCACGTTTTTGTAAACCTTGTGGTGGTGCAAAATTCCTACTATAGCTTGACGAATTCAGGTAAATAATTTTGAATAACTATTTATTTAGCTTAAATATGACATTATATTAATTAGCTGTTTATTTTTTTTAAATCAGTTATGGAAACTTGTATATTGTAGCACAAATATGTTTTTGACAATTAGATTTAAAATAATTACAATAAACCATTTTCTTTTCTTGTTTTTAGAATGCCGCGTCAGTATGTGAGAAAACTAGGAACGAGACCTTATAGAAACTATCACCCAGAAACATTGACACGAGTATTAAATGAAATTATAGCGAAAATGATTTCTGTTCGTGGGGCAGCTAAAAAATATGGCATTCACCGGAATGTGCTAAGTAATAAATTAAAGAACAAGGCTTCTAAAAAAAAGTGGAGGACAGACTGTCTGCACTGAAGATGAGGAATCAGTTATCGTGGCACACGTCCTCACTTTATCCAGTTATGGATTTCCTGTAAACAAACAAGAATTGCGATTCATTCTAAAAGTTTTTGACAACAAGGCCGGACATCCATCATATTTAAAACATTTACCTGGTACTGAATGGGCAAATTGTTTGTAAAGACAACAAATTTCTAACCGAGCTGCCAGAAATATTAGTTGCAGTCGAGCCTCTGTTAACAAGGATGTGATAAATGAGTTCTTTGATTACGTACAAAAAGCAATTGAAAGTGTTCCTGCGTCAAATATCTGGAATTATGATGAAACATGTCTTGTAGATAATCCAGGCATATCTAAAGTCCTTGTTAAAATTGGTTGCAAATACCCTGAAAATATAAAGAATTCGCCCAAGTCAAATACATCAATAATGATGTGTGGAAGTGCAGCTGGTGAATTGGCTCCCATTTATGTGGTTTATAAAGCTGAGAAGATGTGGGAAAGTTGGACTGAGAATGGTCCTGAGAAAACCCACTATAACCGCACCAAATCAGGATGGTTTGATTTTCAATGTTTTGAAGACTGGTTTGTAGCTCTAATGCTCCCTATTTGGAAAAAACAGCCAAGTAAAAAATTTTACTTGGTGACAACTTAAGTTCGCATAAAGCTAATGATGACCCAATGAAAATGACATTTCCTTCATTTCTTTGCCTTGCAATGCTACACACCTTTTGCAACCATTAGATGTAGCGTTCTTTAGGCCTCTGTAAAGATCGCATGGCAAAAGGTTTTAAATGGTGGAAAGAACATGTTTGAAATAGTCGATGTATGGCAGTGCCCAAAGATGACTTTCCGGGACTTTTAAAAAAACTCCTAGAGGTTTAAAAGAAAAAGTCTAGTGAAAATCTTAAGGCTGGCTTTCATAAATGTGGTCTTGCTCTTGTAAATCGTTATGAAATGTTACGAAGACTGCCTATGTATAGTATTGAAGCCTTACCAGAAGTAAAAGAACTACTTGGCAACAGCTTTATTGAAAACCTGAATTTGAAGAGACAGGCCATTACTTTCACAATAACCAATAAGAAAAGAAGAAAGGTTAACGTTCCTCAAAGGAAAAGTATCACGGCTTCCAATATCAACCCACAAAATAATGATACACTACTAGACTTGGAGCAACCTTCCAGATCATCAGGCCAAATATCTGAGCAAGCAAATCCTCCTCGAAAAATTAGGAGAACTAATGACGAATTAGATAGTAAGGATGAAAGCATTGGACACGTTTCTTATGCGGAAAGTGATCAAAACCTCTTCACCTCACCTAAATGACGACTCTGATACAAATCCGGAACCCATTGAAACATTTGACACAAATATACAGAAAAATGAAGTTAGTAAAAGTGACTATGTACTCGTTATGTATGAAAAACAACTCTATCCAGGTCAAGTTAAAGAAGTTGCAAATAATACAGCAATGGAGAAGTGTGGTGGAAATTGGAATTGGCCTCTAAAACCAGATTCCATTTGGTATTATTATGAAGACATTAAGAAGAAAATCAATAAGCCATATCAAATATCTAAAAGAGAAATTTTTAAAGTTCCTGAATTATTTTGAATTCTTTTGGTTGCTACTTGTTATAAATCGAATTAAGTTTTACTTTGTATTACATTGTGTTCAAGAACAACTATTATATCACTTAAATTTGAAAAAATAATTTTTTTAAATGCTTGGGTACCCAACTGATTACCTCTCTATATTTATTATTCTTTATATAAGGTTGTGAAAGCCTGCCTGATTCCATAAAGTATACGCTGAAAACTGATGTGGCACATACTCACCCCGGTACGAGGGGTAAGTATAAGCCACAAAAATTTCACATTTTTCAAATTCTAGAATAATAGTTAACATTTTGTTGATACTGTAATACAAAGAGACACTATTGCACATCTTATTTCTTCCATGTGATTAACAATTGTTATGGTAATTTATTTGTAACTATAAAAAAACCACAGAAAGTGGCACAATGTAACACCGTTTTACGGTAATGTCCAAATGCAAAACTTCTAAATATCCATTGGATCTTCAATTGGTAATATATTGAAAAAGAAACTTGCTGTCCCACGAGTAACTACTTTCACGACCAAAGGATTCTTCTTTTCTTACTGCTTTTTTAAAATGTATCTTTCATGCAATTATAGAACTAATAAACTGGACTGCACTGCATGTGTGACACAATTTTTCATGTTTGATTTTTGCGCTGTACGTCAATTTTTTAGATGTCGACACACAGTGTGAATGGTAAAATATATTCAATTTTTATTTGATCTAAATCAAAAGGAAAAAATCAAACGGAATAACAAATACAAAATCAGTTAGTGTAAAGCCGGTTTTAAACATTTACCACATACAAATCGGAAACTCGGAGTATATAAAACATACTACATTGAAGAACGGGTGTAATTACAATGAAATAAAGTATCAATCTTTTCTAAAAAAGTCGGTCTCAACAAACAAGAATGTCTAACTATTCCTAAACAACTAAGAGAAACCTTCTTTATCAGAGGAATTAATCACAACCAAAGAAAGAGAATCACGGAAACCAATTAAACAAATGAGACCTATTATTTACTGAACTAAGAAGAACAAGAGAAGTGTATCTTCTATTTTTTCAGAAACATGGATCGTGAGCCAGGGATGAGCATGTATCGCTCTTCTCCAAGTACATCAATCAGTTCTGTGCTAATGACCCTAACGTCTGATTTAGAACAAAGTGTTGCAATGATAGCGGATGCCCTTAGATATGCACGCAACTCTAACATCTATACAGATACAGAAATTAAAGAACCGTAACCAAAACTCATCTGTAAAAATGAGTAGCTTGTAATTATTGCAAATTAAATTGAAGCACAATTTTACACACAATTTTAGTATACTGAGAATCATCAATGCTGTTTGCATGCAGTTTATAGAATTATTCCTTAACTATTTGTAATTGATCATTGCCATGTGGGCGCTGCTTTATGGTATAGCGAAAATTTGAAAATAAAAACGGTGCGGACTGAACTCGGGCGCCAGATTTTGTAGGAATTTTGCAGATTGTCGTTTATCTGACCCGGGAAACTAAAGAAATCGCTTTCCTTGGTTTCACGAGATGTGCAATATTGGAAACGACGAAGGAAATGAACAAATTAAGAAACGGAAAGCAATGCCACAAACGGGTAGCAAATACAGGGAAACAAACTAGCTCCTATAACTTGCTACCCCAAGACAAAGCCTTACTTTTTAGGCAGGAATATACCGTTACGGGTGACGTGAGAAGTGTGACATCAGCAGCTAATGGTTACGATCTGCAATTACCGACGTGTGCATTGGTCTTATATTTATATAAAATTAATCATATACTATCGGTAATAAATATATATTACCCTAGAAATAAAGTTTATTTCTATTAATACTTTTAACTACCAATAAGAACACTACGTGTCGTAAGTCATTAAAATTATTAAACTAGTTTGCCAGCATGTGCCAAAAATTGATTTGATGTTAAATGAAACCAAATAACATACACGTAACAATCAACAAAAATCCACGCACTATTTAAATAAACATTTACATTATTGACTAAATTGTCTATCCAATATTTCAGCTAGATAATTAAAAAATTAATGTTCTAGATACTACAAGGAGAAGGGCCGGTCAGCGTAAACGCATCATTAGCAAACGTCACTGTGCTTGGTTTCGGTGGCAGTCGAATTCTATCAAATGTGGTTGATCCAAAGACTTACGACTTTCACACAAAATTAGTTTTACCAAAACTTCCAATTGATGGTAATTACATACTTTTTAGGAAGGATTTTGTTAATTCCTTTGCGAGGAAGAGAAAATGCTGGTTCGAAGCCAGTAGGTGTCGGTAAAAATTTCTTTTCTTATATTTAATAATTAGCATTTTAGGAGATTTAAATATTTATGTAAAAGCGATGTTAATCTTATTAAAAAGACAATCATCATTTTTATAACGTAACAGGAGTTCACGTGAAGTTTACAATTGGTGGCTTAAAATTGTATATGGGGAATTTGTTTGACGGAATAAAAGCATTAGGTAAAAAATGTTAATATAATTTGTGACTTAAACAATAACCATATGTTTTACTGTAGAAGACTCGACAAATGCTTACTTAAATGCAAATTGGAGGCCGGTGGCCGATTCCTTATATCCTATTTTAGTGAGGACCATTCAGGATCTTATGTTAGACATTTTACAGCGCGTATTCAACAATATTCCAGCCGAATTCTTTGTACCCGATGTTGAGTAGAAATACAAAAAGGAGTTTAAAATCGTTGTGAATACAAAATTCTAGAGATAATTAAAAACTCTTTAGAGATAATATAGTTTTAGTTTTATAGATTTACTATTTCAATTCATTATATTTTTTTAATTGTAATTTATTTTACCAAATAACTTAAAAAACGCATTTTTCTAGTCCAGCTCAAACAACACGTCCCACTTTTTTTTTAAGGAATAGTTACATAATTTTTACTGAAAGTGTTATTTTGTACGTAAAAATCTACACGTTTTTGTTTTCGGATTTTCCTTTTCCAGATCATTAATTAAATAGAAAATGAATTTATTCGTTTACTTTAAGACCACTCACTATGTATAAATCTAGACATGTGTTTGCAATTGACATTAATATATTAAATCTATTCCTGCAAATTATATATTTCAGTTTAAAAAATTAAGAGCAAATAAAACTACATGGTAAATTATTATTTTAAGTATTTGTCACACTTTGATATCTTGGACAACAAGTTAAAGTCATTGGCCCAATAAAATTTTAAATAAAAACGTGTTTTTGTATCTCCTTACGGTAACTATGATTTTGCATTTGCATTAGAAGACCAAAAAATTTCAAAAAACTTACTATTTTGTTGTCCGTTGGTATCATTGGACAACGTCCAAAGAAAATTTTGTACTTAAATATTTTGTTGGTATTACATATATGTTTTCAAATTAAAAAAAAGGAATTTTCGGTAGAAATGTACAGAAACGCTTTTGTGAGTTCTCGTAATTGCAAGCCTCAGCGTTCCGTTTCAGCCTGGAAACTTTCCCCGCGCTCGCAAATATGCTGCTTCTGGACTTACGAATAACTATTTTGTATGTACTATTGAGCAAACAAAATTCGGGACACTTTAGTTCTACAAGTACAAGTTAAATAAGGATATCTACTTTAATGTTTAGGATGTAGTACCTGACCTTCGTTCATTCTTTAGAATTAACATATAAAAAAATGTTAAAAAAAACAGTAGTCCGAATAGATTATGATGCAATTAACTATTTCAAATCATAAAAAATTAACATGTTTCTGTAAAATTATTATTTTTAAACGCTGTGAAGGTAATAAATAATTTCGAAGTTTCATATTAAATATTTTTTTAACCACCATATTCGCTTATGATGAAAATAAATTTAGGTGAGACTTGGCACTGTTTGTGAGGCATCTTCGTGTAAAATTTTACTGACCTGTAAGTATTCTTCTGTTTCACAAATACAATTAATTTGATTACATCGTGACAGGAAGCGTCGGAAAAGAACTTCGTAATTAGTAAAAAAAACGTCCAAAATCGGATAACAAATTTTTCGTGTTTTAGGTAGTACTTGAGGTTTTCTATCTACAGGGTGGTCCAATAATATAGATCGCAAACTATACTAAGCATGAAAGTATGAAAGTTTTTTTTATAAACTTTTGTTCAGTTGGGTTTACTTAAGGAAGTATGACCCTGTATCGAAATTTTAAAAATTTAAATTTTTTTTAATAATATCCTCACTGCTACCTCGGTTTCTAAGCTACTGCTTAATATACTTATTTGAGAACTTTAATAAATTGTGTATCATATTGACGTATTTTACTATATAAATTTTCAGATTTGTCCTTTAACTCATTTCTGAGATAATAAGAACAACCCAATTTTAAATTGAAACTTTACAGAGCCATACCTCCTTAAGTAAACTAAACTGAATAACAGTTTATAAGAAAAATTTTTATAACTTATTATGCTTAGTAGCGTAGTATAGTTTTCGACCTATATTTTTGGACCACACAGTACAGTTGATTATTAAGGTAAACTAAATTTATAAAAACCTAAAATTACCTTCTCTAAAGTACCTTTTTTGGTTATTCGGATCATGATAAAAATTTAATAAAACTCAGATATTTAAAAAAAATCTTTAAAAAATAAATAGAATAAATTGTTTTTGATATGTCATGTAGATATGTATAGAATCGAAAGTAAACTCGTAGGCCTCAGAACAGAATATTTTTGATAATTATGAAATTAACCCTCAGGATAAATAGATCAATTTATGGTACAAGAATATATTAAAAAATGGGACGTGCTCTAATTTCACAATTATTGTATATCCGTATATATTGTATAGAAATATATTATAGCACAAGTAGTCTTTCAAAAGACAAAATTAATATACAATTATTTGGACCGAACTGAGTCGGCACCGAACTGGCTCGGAACCAAAAGTCCCGACACCGAAATGACCGCACCGAACTAGCCACCACCATTGAAATATTTCAATCAACACCGGCACCAAACTGACAGCTACGAACTGTCTTAAGGCCGGTCCAGACGCTCCGTTTTGCACAACGATTTGTCTGCGCAGTTCAAAACGTTGCAGATAAAACGTTGCGTGTGGACTGGAAAACTGTGCAGTTTTGAACCCATTTCGAAGACGATACAGTTTTAGTAAAACTGAGCCAGACAGCATAAATTTCCTTGAACTGCGCAGACAAGTCATTTTCATACTCAGTTTCAATTCGTCAGGCGACAATGGCTGACCTCCGGCAATGTTCTAGGGAGTTTTTAAGATTTTATTGCTCTGTATGAAAGTTTCCCGTACATTTGGCGTGTTAAATCAAAAGAATACAGTGACAGGGATAAGAAGGGGGAAGCGTATGAAAGTTTAGCAAATAAATTTAAAGAAATGGATGCAACGGCAAACCGGGATACAGTTGTGAAAAAAAATAAATTCATTGAGAAGTGTGTACAGAAAAGAATTGGCTAAAATAAATAAATCGATTCGATCTGGGGCTGGAGAAGACGAAATATACAAGCCATCTCTCTGGTATTTTGATTTATTACATTTCCTAAATGATCAGGAGACACCAAAGCAGTCTAGGAATACCATGGATGAAAATGAAGACTCTCAAATTGACGAACCATCAGAACAGGTAAGAAAAAAAATTCCTTTACTTTATTAATTTATTTAAATACACCATAACCCTCCGGGTACCAGGGTCCTTATGAAACACCAAGTACGTTGGGGTTCTAAAAGGACCTTGGGTTATTGAATAAGAAGTTGAAACTTGGTACTTTCACATGTTTTTGAATGCTAATAATGAATTTTACATGCAAGTTTACTCTCCTTTCTGCTTATGCCAAAAATAAATAAAAGCGGTAACTTATTTTTTCTTATTGGATGATGAACTTTAACATGAATTAAACTCATTTTGTTAACTTGAAATTTGAATTTCTAATCTTTCCTAAATATAGCTACTAGTAGTAAAGAGGGAATGGGTAGAAAAAATGAAAGATAAACATAAATTTACTAGAACATTTTATTGTAAAAATTAAACACAATTTTTTTTTCGAAACATTTATCTTCAAAATTATTAATTATTATCATTACTCGCACTTCACACATATTACGTTTTTTGATCTACTAATAATACTTCTTGTATGAGAACTCACCAACCATTCCATTTTGTACTGTTCACTAGAGAAACTGATATAAAGTATAAACTAAAGAAACAATATTTTAAAACGTAATTTCAGAGGTCATACAGGAGGGAAATTGAATTCTCGTAAATACCGAAGTTTGTGGAAAGACAAACCAGCATGGTTCTCCTGGAAATTCTAGGAAGTGATTTTCGAGATAAACGAGAAAAAAAGTCACTCCGAATACCACGGGGGTCCCGGAGAGACCCTAGCCACGTTTTTCAGTAGAAAAAATTTTGCAAAAATTAGAAACGGCGCTCTAAAATGTCCGTTTCTACTTCTAAATATTCTAGACAGTTCTATGATAAAATTCATTGAAGGTGACAGGTGTCAAAGGATTTTTCAAACATTATTTCGAAAAATACACAAGTGTGGGACCTAAAAGGACCCCATGGTACTCGGAGGGTAAATTGTTTAAAGTTATAAAAAATTTCCTTTATGATCTTTTTTAATTTACTTAAATAAACCATTAATTATTTAAAGTTATAAATTTATCTTGCCAAGGGACAGACCCCTCATTGTTAAAATATTCTTTGAGTTGATTTCTAACCACGATAGCATTATTCAAAATCTAGCCTCTTGTTCCACGCTGCAGATCGTGTAATAATTCTGGGTCACATCTTTCACCTAATTCAACAGTACATTCAGAAATATTTTCCCGATCCATACTTTCAGGAGGGGTGTAGTTTTGGGGAGACCTTCTGCGCAAAAAGTTGTGTAAACGCAGCACGCAAGAACTACAGTATCGACGTTGTCCATCTTCAATTTAATATTTGTGTGGAAAATTCGAAATTGCGAAGCCAAAATTCCGAACGTGTTTTAACAACACGCCTCGACCTAGATAGATGGTAATTGAAAATTTGCTCCTTGTTAATGTTTCTCGTCGATACGGTTTAAGAAGTTCTGGACGCATAGCAAAGGCTTCATCACCAACAAAAACATATCCTAAAACTCTGTTTGAACTTCCAATGCACCAGGGTTTTGTAATTCTCAACTAGTTGTTAACGAGCTTTTCATAAAATTTAGTGTTATTCAATACTCCTCCATCTGAGATCCTACCGTTTGTGCCTACATCGCGATACAAAATTCGCAATTGGCATTGGCTATTGCCATAAGAACAACACTGTGGGTTTTTTTATAATTGAAATAATAGGACCCACTTCCTTTAGGTGGCACAATCCTAATATGTTTTCCGTCAATTGATCCTAAACAATGAGGGAACTGCCACATTCTTTCAAACTCAGCTGCAACTTCCAGCCACTCCTCTTCAGTCTTGGGAAACTGAAAAAAAAATATATATATATAAATTGTAATAAAAATAAACAAAAAATAATGAATATTACAGATATCGATAATTGTTTATTATTTCCATAAGAAGATGGGCATGAAACTGCTGCTGACGGTGGACGCAGTGAAGCGCCTGCTACTTCTCTTACTGAAGCATAAACTCCTCATTCTAGCAGTGTATTGTCCCGCAATACTTCAAGATCGCACTCTTCAACTCGAAAGAAGGGAGTTCCCAATGATGATGGCACATCTGACGTTATAAAGTTGGTGGGAAAGAAACTCTAGTCGCTACAGGCAGAGGATGCTTTTTGAGTATTTGGAAAACTTGTGGCTAATAAACTCAGAGACGTCTCTACATCACAAAACGCAATCTCTCAGAAACTAATTTCCGACGTTTTGTTCGAAGCGGAGTTGGGAACGCTTATCAGAAATTTTCAAATTGTTGATATGGCCAGCCAGCGACAAGATGATTTTGGTTTAGTGAATGGACGGAATTGGCATCCACAGAATATGCCACATCAATTGAGAATGCCAAATACTCTTTCTTCACAAGTTGGACAATACCACTTCGTCTCGCAGCCCATGCCACGTAACTACGTCCCAGAACAACTTACACACCCTCAGCAGTATAAAACAATTGGGCAAATTCCGGCAGTTTCACGCATCACCAGGAAGGTGAACAAGATCAACAGATACACGCCCATCAAGTCCTTGCCCACTCTTCCGCTGCAAACTACGTGTCAACATTTCAACCAAACTGAAGTACTAGCATGCATTTTCATTCTGCTTAGCCTAACTTTTATGAAACACTGATGTTACTTTTAATTTTCAAATAAATCTTTTTATAGACAATGGCATTATGGTATTATCAATATTGTTATATGATTGTAGTTAGTACTGATAAATAATAAAATAAATAATTAAATAAATTTTACTTACCTTCAAGTATTCATTCTTCAGCACTTTGAAGATAGCTTCACATGCTTCAGGAATAATTTCACTTGACGATTGTTTCGATATAATTGTTGTGAATTCTAGGTCTTTGTAACTTCTACCATACAATATTGCTGTTCTCATACAAGTATTTTCTTTGTTGATATGCGGTGTCACTAATTCCAATAAATAAGTATATGTGTCAACGTCCATTCGCAAGTAGTTCCGCCAATCAGTAGGTTCATCACGTAATTCACGCAATAATTTGATATGGGAAAAGTGCTTCCTTTTTAGAAGCCACTTCCGCGACCACTTTGAACGCCGGGTACTTCTGAGATGTTGCAATCTTTTTTTTTTAACAAGACACATCGCGAAAATCGACCAGAGTTGTACCTCCTCCATGACGATCTCACACAAAACTGAGCAAAATATACAGATATGTCTGTGCCGTGTGGACGCTCTACAAATTGCAACGTTTTCATTCCGTCTTAAGACTGCGCAGACAAAACGTTGTGCAAAACGGAGCGTCTGGACCGGCCTTTATACCGTGGCAACATGCTACACCAAATTTTGAATGTTTCTGAAAAATTGGGTTTATAATTTTTCAATCAGTTCTATTTATGTAATCAGTGACGAAACGTAAGTATATGCCCAATTTAAAGTTCTATTAAAAACGCTTTTTATTCTTAGATAGAGGGTGTGTAGATTATTTTGTAAATAAATGATTGTAATTTATGAAAAAAATGATCTTATTATCTAATCAAGACTTAAGTAATTCAATATTTTTAAGTATCATTTTGAGAATACAATTCTAATATTTTGATATAGATACAAACATGTATGTTCTAGGTTGTAATAAAATTTTATAAAGATTGCTAGTTATTAAATATGATTTTTAATGCATTTAATTGTAAAAATGAGTTATCAATATGGAAATATTAGCATAACTTTTCATACGTTTCTTTGCAGTAATGGGAAGTAATCTTCTGTTATTGTTATATTTACTTTAATTCTTGTAAAGATATTGCATGAATATTAACTATTTAATTGAAAAACGTTTGCAAAAAGATAGAGACGATATCTTACTGATTGATTAGTTTATAATAATAACAAAAGGTATCGGGTAACTAAACAAATATAAAAACTAAAAATTCCATAGAGTGCCGCAAAATAACAACATTATCGAACATAATATTAACCATACTCCACGCGTTGGCCGAGGTAAACGAGACTAGGAACATATATTAACGAACAATACAATATTTCTTACACAAACGTAAAAAAAATTGATTGTACTTTACAAACAGCCTATTGCGTTTAAGAGCACAAACTTCTAGAGAAACGCGTGTGTTGTCCAATATTTGTACGTAGTCGTACTGCACGCACATGGTCATCGGGTCCAGGAAAAACTTGTTCGATCCTTCCCATCGTCCATACAAGAGAAGGGCGATTGTCGTCTTTGATGAACACAAGTTGCCTGACGCATAGGTTGTAATTATCCTAAAACCATTTGGCTTGACGTTGCAGAGAGGTTAAGTATTCCGACGACTAGCGCCTCCAAAACTGCTGGCGAGCGAACTTTATAGCCTTGTTAGCGTTACAAAGGTTCTTGGGTGAAATTAAGGATTCTTTAGCTGGTGCAAGATCAGTCATTTCGCCTCTACCAATATTAATTATACAAAAAAAGTAAAGAAATAAAAGTTGTTAGACATTTTATTGTCTATAACTTTTGTTTAAACTATTTTTTTCTAAAACGCAATTTTTATTTTCTTTTCATTTTCAACTTGTCTTAAAAGGAACGTGCGCGCGGTATCTCGTTGTGAAGCTGTTTACACGTTTGTTGGTATCAAAAAGATGTGGAGTTCTTCGCGAAGTGCTTGTTCACCTTGTCGCAAGGTATTTATTGTCTGGTGCTTTCTCGATAAATTCCATTATATTTTCAAATATTAAAGTTTTAGCTTTTTTAGGTATGTATGCTTCAGATTTACGTTTCAAGAATGCTAGAAGTTTTTTGTAATTTTCAATTGTACATCGTGGTGAATGATCAAAGTGCTCCTGAGCATTAAACAATAACTCTAAAGCAAAAAAGATGAGTACTTTTCGCCAAGCATCACAAAATAACTTAACCCAGTATTCTCAAAAAAGGAGTGTGTTCGTTTTTCAGCTTTTCACTTTAAAAATGCTTCATAAACACACTCATATTTGTGCCGAGATTTTATGTTTTAATCGGTTCGACATTGCGAATGGAGTACAGAACATTTTATCTTGTTTTTCCAACAATACATTATAGTGGCAGTTAATAGAGATATATTTTTGACTATTTCCCTCGTCTGGATTTCCACCAATCAGAAACGCGCAATTTTGAATTACAAATGGTTTCTAGGTGGAAAAACTGTATGACAGCAGCTGTCAGCAGTTTTTTCGAGTTTACCCGCAGGAAAACTTGACAGTTGTTGTCACCAAAAATTACAATACCTTTGAAAATAAAATATGATCTCCTAGGACACCAGAAAACGACGCTAAACAATTTTCTAATTTTATTGTCAATTTTTGTAATATTGTTTTAAAACAGTGCTAGTCAGCTTATGTAGTCAAAATCTTTTGACTAATATTGATCTGGCGATTGAGAAAAGTGTACCGTACAATACCGTTAAAACCCATACGTCAATATGGAAACAGTTTACGGAATTCTGCAAGGCAAAGAAATACGAGCTTATGGAAACTACAAGTTTAGAATAACTAAACCTAATCCTAAAAGATTGGGCGTGGAATATGAAGAAGGAAAACGGTGAAAATTACAAAGAACTAGTTGTGAAGACAATGTGGAACACCGTTGCAAAAAAATGCAAGAAATGTATTTTGTGAAGTGGAAAATAATTTTTGACCCATTTAAAGATATTATCTTTAAGTCTAGTAGGGAAGCTCGTAATGCGAAACGAAGAAATTTGCAGATGTGCGCAAATAAAAGGAAGTCGAGCTCTGCTTCATTTAAATTGGATGAATATTATGCAATGGTTTTATTATGGGACGAAGACACTCCAGCAGGACTCCAACGAAAATTTTACCATATCGCTTCAGTGGAACTTGCCTAGAGAGGTGGAGAAGCAGTCAATTGCAAAGTTCATTATTTTAAAGAAGAAGTGAATAATTCTGGGATAAAAATAGGTAGAATACATATTTTTTAAAATAACTGATTTTCAATAATCCTACTTTTTAGGAAGAGTAGAATATAATCCTCTCTTTAACAAAACGGCCCAGGGTGGAGAAATAAAATGGCCCATAGTAAATGAGTGGTCCCCAACACGAAGAACCCAACCTTTTGTCCAGTCCGCCTTTTTAAAATTCTGATGGTTAAACGTTCATCTAAAATAACAACTGATATATTATTCTTAACGGTTAACCCATCATGGAACAAAGAACAATCAAGTGGATGGTACAAAATCACTCCAGTGCGAAAAAACGAACTTTAGAAATGGACTAAAGAAGCGGCAGAGAAGGCAGGATTAAATACAAAAGAAATAAAAATAACAAACCACTCTATGCGGTCGACAGCAGTTAGTAACTTAGTTAAAGCAGAGGTAGTGAACAACAATTAATTAAAATTACTGGCCCCACAGTTCAGCCAACTCAATTAAGCCTTATCTGCAAATGGATAATAAGCACTATTCCAACATCATAAACACCCTCAGAAGTGACGCCTCAGAACCTCCAGCTAAAAAACAAAAAACAGAAGATCCTGCAGTCACTCCTCGAGCATTTTATTCTACAGATGGACCCATCAACAACATTAATGATGTACCTACACCCAACGTTATCAATGAGTTAACAAAGATTTCAAACAATACTCCTACTGTGTACCAAAATTGCAATTTATATTTTAATTGTACCATAAATAATTAAGTTTGTAGTATTTTTTGTGATTAAATAAATTACCTGTTTTTCAAATTTCAAATTAATACCTATACATAATGCATGCAGAATAATCTGTTACTCATGAAATAGTCTTGTCAAATACCATTCGGTATGATATTACTTACTAGTGCCATGTGTAAATGAATAAATAAATTGCCATTATATTTTTAATTACCATTTAAAAGCATAAAAGTGTTTTTTCTCAAATTTTTTTTCCTGAGTGAAAAGTAATGAACCAACCAATTTGACTCAATCAGGTCATAACTTTCCGAGAAAAATCGAAAAAAGTGAAATATTTGGGTTTTCTTTTTAAACTCGTAGATTTATCATTTTTTGAGATGTAGGTTAAATCTTTCAGTAACTAGGAGGTAAATGGTACGTACTTAGTGTGTGCAAAACCCTGCAATTGTCGGGCAATTAGTTTATGCAAAATTGCGATTTAAATTTTAATATATTCAATCGAGGCTGAAAACTCGTGTGGTCGTCTGATTGTCAGAAATAAAAAAAAATTGTGAAGTTCGAAGCGCGCTTATCTAAATCGCAGACCCCTCAAACGGCGCTAGCGGACGGGTACCCCCACTACTCCGCCGTTTTCTCGCATTCGGTCATTTTCAGTAATCTTTGCATGTATTTTTTGCGTGTTAGATATCATTTTATCAAAAAATGAGAATATAAGCTTTTCACTTTTTTTTTATTCCTGACAATCGGACGACCACATGAGAATGCAATTTTGCATAAACTAATTGCCCCACAATTGCAGGGTTTTGTACACAGTAAGTACGTACCATTGCCTCCTATTTCCTCAAGTATTTATGCTACATCTTAAAAAATGACAGATCTACGAATTTAAAAAAAATATTTCACTTTTTCCGATTCTTATCGGAAAGTTATTACTTCATCGAGTCGAATTAGTGCTCATTTTATTCGTATTTTTATCCTCTACAACTTTTCTTTTTACACCATTAACATTGGTTCATCACTTTTCACTCAGGGAAAAAATTTGAGAAAAAACACGTTTCTTTGAATTTAAATGTTAATTAACAATATAATGACAATTCATTTTCTGTATAAAACATGAATATAAGGTACTTTACACTTTTATAATTACATGGCGCTGGCGGTATCCTACTATTAGTTTTGTCAAAATTTACTTATTATATGCTGTATTGACTTACAATTACAAAATTTTTTTGAAATATTTAAGTTTTTGCCAGAATATATTGTTGAAAATAAAACCCCAATGGATAAAAAACAATTTTATCTATGACTGAGAACCAACCAGAAGCTTTCTTTTAATTTACTGATGGATAAAATGAAAATTTGCAGTAGAGCTTTTTAGAATGTTTTGCCAGTTACTTAGTAGCAATTGCAAAATACCAAGTCGCAATTGCGTGACGCTAACTGACAATTGCAAGATGCCAAATCGCAATTGCAAAATACTAAGTGGAAATTGTAAGATATTATGTCGCAATTCCATCTTAAAATCACGCTATTAAATGATAAGCAACTGTATTTATGTTGTGAAAGGACAACGCCCCTATTCATACTTCGCAGGTTGTGCGCAACTGGATACAAGCAAATAACTTGGAGCTGTTACCCTGGCCAGCAAAAAGCCCAGATTTTAACACTATCGAAAATGTTTGGGCTCGAATACTTGCTGTTATCCGAAGACAACAAGGTCCAAATTTTATACCAGTAAACCGTAATGCACTAATTGCAGCCATTGATACCGCATGGGAAACGATTAATATTAATTATATTGATACCTTGATAGCGTCAATGAGCAGACGCCTCCAAGAATGTATCAATAATAATGGAGGTCACACCCATTATTGATTTCTTATATTTATTTATATAGTAATACCTTTATTTAAAAAAAAGTTTTCATTTAATTTTAAACTATAACTTGGTATCTTAATTATAATTATGTAATAAATTCTTGTCAAAAACTAAATATATACGTTGACAATAAGAATTGCCTTAGTTTTTATTTTCACTTTTATATTAACTACAGAAAAAATGAAACGTCATAAAATATACATTTTGTAAGGACTAAATATTATGAATAGAGAGTTTAATGATTTTTTTAATAACTTACAATAATTAGTAGGTTAGATTTATTTAAAAATAAGTAATAATCAGTCAACCCAAATAACCATGTTTAGTTTTTGATTTAATTTAAAAGTTATTGCTTGTAGACGTTTTTAAATCAAAATTATTTCTAATTTTATTTTGTAAACATTTCCTAAACAAAATTTTGATTCGATAATTAATCGAGCTATGGTGTTTAATTAGCGATACCTTCAAATATATTCTTTAAAGAAAAAATTAAGTAAGCAACGTAAATTACCTATTTTCTAAAACGTGCTTAGTGTAATGATTCCAGTCCTTCTATAAGATAACCCCTGCTGAGACTACCTGCTGTTAGAATTGTAAATGATACCCTTAAGCCCGCTTCACAATGTGCAAACTTTTGTTTACAGAAATTGTGGTGTCCAAGTTTTAAATTTCATGAGTGTACCTAGGTTCTTAACCTATCGACTTAAGTTTCGATACCTAAAAACTCTAATTTTTTTAAATCCTCGTGCGTAATACTTTATTAATTAATAATATTAGTATTTTAAGAGGTTATAAGATACACGACTTAATAGTATCTGCTAGTAAAATATTGTGCAAGAGGTCCCTGATCATAACTATTTCTAATAAAGTAGGTACCGTCCTTTTTCTACGCTACAAAAACATCAACTCATAATTGCAATTCTTTACAGAAAATACGAACAACCAGTTTTTGTGTGACCTAATTGAACATTATTTTTCCTCTGGATTTTGTTACGAAGAAATTGTGGCAGTTTTGTTACTTCGCCATGATATTGCAATTAGCCTGCGTACTCTTAAAAGAATTCTAAAACGAGGAAAATTATTTCGAAGAAAACATTTTACTAATTTTGGTACAATCATTGAATATCTTCAACAACAGGTTGAAGGTTCTGGACAGTTACATGGTTACCGTTGGATGCATTTGCGATGTATCAGAAATGGTTTTACGGTAACGAGAGAAACAGTTCAACAAGTACTTTTATTAGTAGATCCACATGGTATTGATATTTGAAGACGACGAAGGTTGCGAAAAAGACAATACTCAAATAAAGGTCTTAATTTTTTGTGGCATTTAGACTGATTTGACAAACTTAAATCGTATGGAAATGCCATAAACGGTTGCATTGACGGATTTTCATATAATATGGCTAAGAGCAGGACCAGCTAGTAGTAATGCAAAAGTAATTGGAGGATATTATTTTGAATTAATTAATGAACTTGGTTATGTGGAAAGGTTTCAAATATTCTTACTGAGTCAGAGTGCTGTAACTAATCGACCTCCATGTTTATGTAGAAGTACTGCTCAGTTCTGGATGAAAATATTGAAAGAATTTAGAAAATATTGCTCGTATTTAGATAAAGCTTTGATTCAGTTTTGTTTCATGATATTTTATTTTAAGTAAAATAATGAATTTAGACTCTACCTGTACAAAACCATAAAAATTTAGTTAATTGTAGTTAATATTTCTTCAAGAATGCAAAAACTTTGACGTTTGCTTGATCGTCACTTTTCTCCATTTTAAAAATTTTTAAAACGTTACTTCACATTTCTTATAGACTTGTTTCAAGTCGTCAATTGACATTAACCCTTTCAAAATGTCTGCCCAACAGTCTATTCCAAAAATGGGTTTCTGTACAATTTCTTTGTGACCTATATTATCAATCGTTTTGTCAATATTACTTGCATTTACAACCGTTTTGCATTCAAAGCTATCCAAAACGTTTGAATCTAGTGATTCTAGGTTTGTTAGGGTTGCGTGCAAAACGTTTTTTTTTATTTTTACTTAAAAATGATAAGAAAGAGTCTTTAATGTTTGAAATATTTTTACAAACAAACAGTATTCGACAAAAGGAGCTGCTAATTTTAAAGGAAAATACTTCTCGTTATTCCAGCCCTTGTATAGCACTCATACAACTGCTTTCCATTTTTGAGAGTCAAAATCGTGTCGAACAAACGGAACTCTAAAATCAGTGCCAACAGTACATTCTTCATAAAAACTGGACCAAAATTTACTAAGCGCATCTCTAAAGACTCCTCCTAAATCCTCTGCTAACCCTTTTTTTTCCGTTTGGTAGAATTATTTCTATTTCTAATAAACCACATATTTCAGGCAAATTAGAAAAAAATGAAAGGAGTTCTTTGAGAAGTTGGTATCTGTGTAACTGAACTTGTAAATGATTTTCCACAGTTTCAGATCTCTCTTCGTAACTGTAAAATCTTTTAACTCAGTTTTATATAACCCGTCAGTTTCATAATCGTTTTTCATTTCATAATTAATCATAGTCCTCAATTAGATCACCATAAAGAGTGAAACTCATCTGCGGTTACGTATTTTGTCCAATGAGGTTTAATTCGTCATAAGGTTCAACTGAAGCATTTGTGCTTTCTTGACTTGATGATACTGATTCTTCTTCGTCAGATAGTACGACTTTATCAGTGGAACCAGTTGACGATGTGATCGTGGACGTTATTTGAGTTGAAGCTACGAAGAATTGCCGTCTTGTAAATCCAGTTTTTTGAAACATTTCTTCTACCGTTAGGTCACTTGTTATTGAGTTTTGCCTATAATCCCATAAATCAAAACTAAAATCTTTTTGATTTTCTTTGGATGATTGTCCATTGATAAAAAAAGTACTCGTCGCTTGAGTCAAAATGTTTTCACAGGAAACCTGCGTAATTAAAGTTTCCAAAATTGTCCAAGGAATAGTACTACTTACTTGATGAGTTGAAGGGTTGGACATAATTGATCACACAAACAAAATAAGTTTACACAAAAAAAAGCTTATCGCAGCGCAGAGTTCTAATTTAAGTACCTAATTTGTCGTCATACCATAAAGCACGATTCTACTACGACGGCGTAATCTATACGCATTTGGGCAATCGCAACTTAGTATCTCGCAATTGCGCTTTAATAACTAGCATTTGCGACTTGCAATTGTCACTTTGTATCTCGCAATTTCGGCTTTGTATCTTGCAAGTGCAAATTAACATCCTGCAATAGTCAATTAGCGTCACGCAATTGCGACTTTGTATCTTGCAATTGCTACTAAGTAACTGGCAAAACATTCCAAAAAAGAAATTGTCGGTGGCACTTTAAAGCTTCCGAACCAACGTTATTTAAACGCTGTTACAATATTAGTATCTTTTAAAGCATTTAAAAATTTAAAAATGATGATAAATGAAATAATACCATATTAAAAATATTCTTTACAAAAGCTGTTACTGGTATAAATAAACTCAATTTCAACAAATTCAAAAACAAAGTTGCTTATGTACAAGAATGTGCTACATCTTTCATTTCACTGTTTTAACTGAAGAATAATAAATATTTTAAATCGAAGTATTTAAATCTCTTTTGCTAAATATATAAAATAAACATGTAATAACATTGACTAATTGAAAAAAAAATCTTGACAGTCAATTTGTGTAGCTGTCATTAAAAATGTACCTTTCACATATAATTTTGCAGCACTTATGACAGTATCTTGAACTGCGATTTTAAAAATATATCAAAGATATTTTTAAAATGAAGTTAAAATATTTTGAACGTATATATTTGAAAAGTTTTCCATTAAATTAATTAAATAAATTTGATATACAACATTAAAAAACAAGTTATATAAAGCACAGAACATTTGTTGATATAGGTGACATACTTACTATATTATAGCATCTTATTATTCACAGTGGCCTAATTTGCTAATTTATTAAAAAAATAACTTTTAAAGTTTATACTAATAATAAAAGTCATAAATTATTTTAAATTTTGGGAGAAAATGAACGTCATCCAGAGCATGTATGTTTATGGGCATTGCGGCGCAATAATTTTAAGAGATTGTTTTCAGCACTTTGTCTAAAGTTGGCAAACTTACAATTCGTTACAGAACTAACTGTTAAAAATCTTAAATTTGCAAATATTTTAAAAATAGTTTTGTTTACTTAAACGTGATTCATGACTTATGAAATTTGAACGTAAAGTATATGTATAATAAAACATCGTCGCTTTTGACATGGAAAATGTTGTACAATTAAAAAGTTCAAGTGTAATTATTTTAAACTAATATTGTTTAGAATGTGACGTAGTCTATAACCAATTTTAATATGTATACATAACACTAAATGCGAATGTTAGTAATTTGCCTTTTTGGCGTTGTGTCAATCGAGATCGAGTTTAAAGTCTTCATTGATAGTAATGAACATGTATGAATTACTTACTTGCCACAAGGGTCTTGATGGTCCAGGCATTTTATTTTTTTAATGTGCACAAATACTAAACGACTTCGAGAGATTTCACGTTGTCCGATTCAACGGTTTCAGATTAACTAGAAATATTTCAGCATTGGCCTCTCTTATAGCTGGTGCCACGTAATTCTTACGCCCAAGCAAAAATATTTCTTTTTGTTTATGTTTAATAAATAATTAGCTAAGATTTCAGTAAACACTAATGCGTTTATGCGATTTTTAGTTATAATCAGGAGCACTATTTTTAGTGAAAGAAAAAAAATCACTAAGAAATGTTTTCCTTTCATTTGGAAATTTTAGGTCCGAACTATACCTATATTGACAACTTTTAGTTTTCACAAACCAAATCTACAGAGAAATTGTTAATTTTCTTTTGCCCACTTATCTTATTTAGTAAGACTAGAAGAATATCTAAGAAATCAGCGGAGTAGATAATATACACGATGGGGCACTACCAACGAATTATTCTGTAGCACTAAAACGACAAGTAATGTAAAAAATTCTAAGGCATACATATATCGAAATTATTTGAAACCACATTTTAAAAACATTTTTGATTGTGCTCCAGAAACACGTACTATATCAAAGTTGGGTTATTTTAAATAGAACACCCGGTATTTATTTCTATTTTTGAATTGTAGGATAAAAAATAATGTATGTTTGTTAACATGTTCCTATACCTACTTACTTCCGTTTCTGAGATAAATCGATTTTACCTGATTTGCAGACCCTCCAAAAAATGCCATAATTTCAAGATAAATAAGAACAAGCAATTTTGTTTTACATCACCTTACTAAGAACCTTCAACATCCCTTTTGCAATATTTACTATTATGTTATGATGTACAGAGTGTTTTAAATACTACCGCATAACCCTAACAACTTAAAACTTAAATAATTTACTTAACTTGAATGGAACACCCTGTATTTCTGTAGCCTGTTAGTATCAGGAATTAGTTACCTTTCAATTGGTATTAGGGTTACCAACCTCTAACTCTGATAGTTTTGAGATATTTTAAAATTTGGGAGTTTAACAATTTGCAATTTACTGGAATTTAAATTACCTGTGAGATATCAGTAAAATGAACATTATCTTGCAAACATTTTAATGTATAGGCCAATCCAGCTTTAAATATTAACCTTAAAAAAAATTTTTTAGAACAAAATAACAGAAATGTGCCTATGACTTATGCCGGGCTCTAAGAGTCAGTCGAATCACGCCCACCTGTCACAAACAAAAGCAACCCTTATTAGTTTCAGCAAAAATCGATGACACTGTAAACATTGGTAACTTTGTTAAAAAAATTCTAAAAATAATGGTTTTCGAAGTTATCGTACTACTATTAGAGCGATTTGTATTACATTCTTAGTTAACAAGTTAAAGTTTGTCGATGTTTACAGTATGTTCGATTTTGAAGTACCAAATAACGGTTGCTGTTGTTAAACATTAGCAAATTGTGACCGGTGTGCGTAATTCGACTGACTCTTAGAGCCCGGGATACTAGTCATAAGCACAAAAAAAATTAATATTTTCAAGGTAAATATTTAAAACTGAAAGTTGCAAGATAATGTCCATATTAGGGATATTTTACAGGTAACTTAGTCACCAGTACATCGTAAATTGTCAAATTTTTAAATATCTCGAAAACTATCAGAGTTAGGGGTTGGTAACCCTAATACCGACTAAAAGGTAATTAGTTCCAGCTTTCAACAGGCTAAAAAATGTAGGGTGTTCCATTTAAATTAAGCAAGTTATTTAAGTTTTAAGTCGTTAGTGTTATGCGGTAGTATTAAAACACCTTGTACATCATAACATAATAGTAAATATTGCAAAAGAGATGTTGAAGGCTCTTAGTAAGGTGGTGTAAACCAAAGTTGCTTGTTCTTATTCATCTTGAAGTTATTGCATTTTTGGAGGGTCTGCAAATCAGGTAAATTCGATTTATCCCAGAAACGGAAGTAAGTAGGTATAGGAACATGTTAAAAAACATCCATTATTTTTTATCGTACAATCCAAAAATAGAAAAAAATACTGGGTGATCCTTTTAAAATAACCCAACTTTGATATGGCACTTGTTTCTAGAGCCGCTGTACAATCGAAAATATTTTTAAAATATGGTTTCAAATAATCTTGACATATGTATGCTTTAAGATTTCTAACATTATTTGTCGTTTTTATGCTATAGAATAATTCGTAGGTAGTGCCCCACCCTGTATAGAGTTTTGACGAAATAAAACAATAGCTTTCTTTGAACAGTAGCAAATTATAACAAATATATTAGGTACCTGTAATTTCAATTTGAGTTATCAAATTTGAAAGAAAAGATTTTGTATACATTTTGTTTGGTAACAAAATTTTAAGTACAATACGGTTCGACAAATAAATGTTGTTCTTACTTACGTTATTTGATGGCAATTCTTTATTTCTATTTTGTTGTGTTTAAGCAATTTAACTCAATCCACACAAAGTTCCACTTCTTTTATACGTATAAGAAAAAAATTAGTTATTGGAATTTAACGAGGCGTTATTAATTTTCAAAGTTGGATTAATAGTGATTGGTATTAAAAGTTGCTCTAAAATATCGAGTAGAATTCGAATATTGCATAAAGACAGACATGCTGAAAGAATTGAGACTTCCACGGCCAACAAAAATAGCTAAATTTTAAGTAGCTATAGATTTCAGGAAATGTCTTAAATGGCATAATTTTTCTTGTGGATGTTTCTTCATAGATGTAATCAAAGTATAGCAAACTTTTAGAGATACATTATAGTCAATCTGACTAAAAAAATTGTTTTTGAAATTTATTCTATTTTTAAACTTCAATATCTCAGGTGGGACGCCTGATACCGTCTTAGTTCAAAAGCCATTAGAAAGAGCTCATCTTTCTCTATAAGAGAGATGCAATTACGTTTTTAAGTTTTTTGAAATAAGGTCTTAAAAATTAAGTTAAACAATCAATTAAATTTTAAGGATTTGCACAATTTTTAAAAACAAATTGAATCTTGCGTTGGTCCATGATGGCGTGGCCACTACCAATTTATAGCTAAATTGGTAACCCCATCGCAAAGGGGTCACTCTCGATAACCATACTATTAAAAATATCAACTCAGACTTCACACCTCGTGATGAATAGAAAGTTCAAAAACCAAGTTTTTCTTGTCTATTTTAGATATATAGATATAATTAAATTATAAGTGTACCTGCTAATTTCTTTAAAAACATACATTTTTGTATTGTTACAAGATAGTTAGTGCCACCGTCCTTCAGCATTTATGGATCAACTATTTTGTAGCAATTGTACATTAGTGTAAACCAAATTATTAGGTTGTAATTAAAAAAAAATTACTTAAAATGATTTAGTAATACTATTGAACTACAAAAAACTACATCATTTTATAACTAGAAATTTAAGTAACACATAAATTTAGCACTGCACAAGATGACTATAGCTTTGCGCCATGAGTCTTCATGTCCTGATGTTAATGTTATTTCACCTTTTAATAGCTTTTGTTATAGGTGCTTTGCAGTTATTCTCATTTAAGATGTAATGTAAGGAGTTTATCAACTATAAATTCAGCCTCTGTAGCCTCTTTATTTATTTTGTATGACTTGTTAATATTAAAATACAAAATTTAGCAAAAAAATATAAATAAAATGTATTCGTACCCAATGTAACTATCATTTTCATTAATGAGCTTACTTGGTGACTAAACACTTGACTCATGAGGAATACTTCATTTATTAGCCAGTAGGTACTGTCCAAGACTTAATTTGGGGCACATTCCTCTCTTCCATAGTATCGAACTTAAAAAATTCATTAAAAAATGTAAATTTTTGCTGATAGACCGACCGTCAGCAAGAAAATGGTTGTATGAATTGTCTCACGTCAAGGCTTTGGGGAAAGTTACCCAGTAATATTTCTTGCACGAAAATGCAAGTATGGCGATCGTCAGATGTCATCTTCGCTCTTGGGGCAAAATCTTGATCGTGTTAAAAAAAGCACATGCTTTTGGAGAATAGTGATAGTTATATTATATCAATCATGAGATAGCCAAGGTATCGGAAACGCAATATGCCATACCAGTACGGCGATCATACGTTAAGAAATTCACACGTTTTGACAAGTATGGCGGACATTTGCCGTCACCGTATCGGTATGGCATATTTGCGTTTCCGTAGTTTTGCAATCATCTGATGTATCTTTTCGCATGTTCAAGACTTCGCCCCAAAAAGGAAGATCAGTATAAACCTGTATAGTGTGGTGACGAAACCGTGTGGAATAATAGATTGGTTCGTCTTGGCAGAGCATTTGCTTCAAGGTTTAGGAAAACCATTAAAACCTAAACATGCCAACCCTTACCCACCTTAGTATTCATATGTAATAATATTAATTAAGTGTGTAAACATTATAAAAGGTAAATAAGAACAAAAAATATAACAGCACAGTCATTGCATGACGACATACATATAATGGACCGGTTCAAGCGCCAGTCACGACAATGACGAAAGAAATAGTAAGTTAAAGAAATAGCAAAATAAAATAATGGAAAAACAGATAATCAGGACAAGAATACAAAATATTGCTGAACTGTAGATGTCCTTCTGATTCGTAAGCTATAAATAGGTTCATCCGTTATATTATGAATGAATGAGTTGCATTTTGAATGGCCTGTTCTTATGCGATTTACTTTTGACCAAATTTTTCTTTTTTGATCAAAGCCCGGAAATTCTATTGTTGGATCATCAATGAGATGTTTATTAAAAACATCAACTCCAGACCATAATTTTTTCCATTCTTCAACTTCAGAAAAAGCCGTAGTCTTGCAACTATATAGCACTTCCAGATTTAAGTCTTTTAGCAGGAGAGTTGTCAAAGAGAAGATAACACCTGACGATCACCATACTTCCATTTGCGTGCAAGAAATTGTACTAGCTAACTTTCCTCAAAATCTTGACGAGGGGGCAATCATACGACGATTTTCTTGCTGGATCTCGGTCTATTATATAGGTAGAACCTAATTCTGATTGTAACCACGAAGTATATACATTACAAATCACGTACTTTAGATTTGTAAACTTTATTGGACAGTTTTGTATAATAAATAGTTCCCCCCCACAGCCGTTTGGAATGCTACGAATACTCTTAGTGGGTAAGTTTTACAATTCTCTGTTGCCGATCAGCGCCTAATTTTTAAAGTTTGACATTTAATTAGCAGTGTTTTGTCCATATTTATGGGTATATAGGAACCCCACATATTTATGAAGTTTGCTACGACGGCGAGTCGGAGGCAAAGATACTAATAATAATAATCACCGGTAGCCCAGGGAGGTCGAGGGCGAATTCAAGAAAATAACAAAAATATGGGCGCCAAATCCAAATTATAAGCCGTACATGAAATTCTTGACTAGGGGATTAGGCTAGTCTCGGTTCGCCTAAGACTTCCGAAAAACTAAGCATATGACGACATAACAAACTTTATTGCAAATAAAAGATGAAGCGAAATGGCAAATGGGTTTAATGTAATCGACGATGCAAGTTCGATTCTCGACAGACAAAATGAAAATTAACTCATGCCGGTATACCTATGCAAGCTCTTACAAACTAAACCGAACACTAACGCTGTCCCAATATAGTACATAAAATGTAAGAAGTCCGTTTTCAGATTAGCGCATATATTCTGCTAATACATACGAATATACTTTGGTCTTTGTTACACGTATTGTATAAAGAAGACAAAAGATATATAGAATGTTTGTTAGCGCTGCGGGCGGTGAACTAACACATACATCCTACGTTGAAATGGATTTTCCATTTAAGTACCTGTATTAGAAGAAGACGGCATTATAAAGCCTTGCACCTACTTACAAATATCGACCGCAAGTTATGATGATCCAGTGGTACTACAAATTTTATTTTTATTTTTCTCAAATCGTACCACATAAATGTTATGCAGGTAAGTAACCTGTATATCTATTTTTAAACAAACGAATTAAAGAAAGAATCATTTATTTAAAATATGAATAAAGCTATTGTTACAGCAAACATTAAAATAATTAAAATGATATAAACATTAAACTTACTGAAGTATCCTACGTACACAATTAACAATAGATTAGGTACCTATTAGATATGTTATTCCAGTATAACTTTCTATTAGTTAATTACGTGTATTTAGTAGGTAATTATAAATAATACAAATTTGGTTTATCATTGCTACAGTAAACATAAAAATAATAGGTACTTATTTCAATAAATACCTATACAATTAATTAGAATTAAATTAATCACTAATTAAGTGCAGTCTTAAAAGGAACTTCACTGTCGTCATAATCCGAATAACTGTCTTCTGTATCACTACCACCGACAGAAATTATTAACGGTTCTACCGATACATCTAGCACTTTTTCACGTGACCATCCATCCGATATAAGTTTTTCAGCATGCAAAATTGTTTTTTTCCAAATATCACCGTCACACTGTTTTAAAGACTCTTCCCACATTTGTAGTACATTATTGTCAGAATATCCATCTCTACCAATGTTTTTATCATAATATGATTTGCGAATTCCCCAAATGTTTTCAATGGCATTAAATTGACAGTGATACGGAGGTAATCTCAGAATAAAATGACCATGTTCTAAAATAATGTTATCAAATACGTAGCATTTTTCACTTTTATGTTGCTTAGCAAGATGCAAAACTGCTCCTTTAACCACTTTTCGAAAACTGTTGCATCCATATTGTCATGATAATCTGATGACTTTGATTTTGCGGCAAATATTAAACTTGCATCTTCAATGAAACCACTTGAATTACCAGCATGCAGAATTATATATCTTTTCCCAGTTGAAGAACACTGTGTATTCTTCACAGAGTTTGGAGTATCGTCCTGCCAAGACCTTTTCACTGACCCTTTATTAAATATCCAGGTTTCATCTAGAAACACGACCGGTAGAGGCGATTCTTTTTGCATATTGTGGATATAATTTTTAAAAATCGTACTCTTGCGAATGCCACATCTTTTTTTTCGCAAAGTGCTCTGCGGTTGCAGTCTTTTTTATGTTTAAATCCAATGCTTCGTAAAATATTACGTATAGTTGGGGTCACAACGCGGCAAAAGATAAATACTCGCTTGCAAATCGACACGATAATAATATATTGATGACGGATGAAATGAATGTGACGGCAATGTTATTAAACAAAAATTAAAGCAATACGAATAAAGGAATTCGCGATAGTAAAAAAAAAATTAATCATAACAAGAATAATACGTAGGCATACGCCTAATACTTAAGCGTACGGTGCTGAAGCTAGATTCTCGGTATGATGCAACAGAGCAGGCTACACAGACGGGTGCTGGGGAAAGAACGTCGGCGAAGCTTGCCGGGTACGTCCAAATGTTGTCGCAGCGGCAAGATACGATAAGCAGATAATAGCACTAAAAATAAGGTTAAAACAGAGCAACATCAAATAGCCACTGAAAACACAGGATCACAATGGAGATTACCTCAAGATAGCAGGCGGCCTTAGTGGATAATATTTTATATTTCTGACAGAAAATTTCCGTCTCGAAGACGATTTGTTAAGTAACAATAGCTTCTGTACAGAATAATTTTGGTTTATGTAAATATCGAGGAACTAAATCCACCCAAAGGATGACAAAATAATTTTCGTACGTTCTCACTCGAAACAAACAAAATTCAAATCCGTTTTCTCCAAAATTTTTCTGCATTACCGTGTAAAGAAAGATGAAGACAAGATTGCGATTAATCGCGACCTCAAAGGTCACAAATCAAAACTTAAATTTAAAACCTTAAACATCGGCAAACAACAACACACCCAAATACGAGGGACAACTAGAAATTACACAAAAGACAAGCAGAATATTAAATTGAAAACAAAACCGTAACAAGTTACTGTATATTTGGTCAGTTTATTTCCTTCTAATTTAGTTAAACTTCGTATAGGAGGGGCATGGTAAACTGTTGTAATATGTGGCGACGTTTCGTACACAAAGGTGAGCACATCCTCATGCCTAATTACTGTCACAGAAACACCTGTAATTAGGCATATGACAAATACGAAAGTAGTGTTAACTGATATAAAATCATAAGTTATTTCTATCACAATTGCAAATAATGGCAAACAATAAACGGACAAGTTGTAGAAATATTGTAGCAGATAAACGTAATCTAAATGACGTTGCTTTCATACCAGAGTTAAGTAGTTAATTAATGTAAAAACGGGGCATAGAAAAATTGGGTCATTTAGGTATAAATAATTTTAAAAAAATTAAAAAAGTTTCATACGGATTAAATTTTAGCTTAGGTAATTATACAAAGAATTAGATGAACGTTCAATTAAAGTAAAATTTGTTGGATACGCTATTAATGGTTTTAGATTGTGCTGGGATGAATAAAAAAGAAAGATAATAATTTCAAGAGACGTAAAATTTTTAAAACCCCTGAAAATTTTAGTAAACCTGATGAAGTCGTTAAAGTTAATTTAGATTTGTTTGACTATAAATCAATATCTAAAAATTCCATAAATAACGATGGCAAATTTGATAACGATATTTCATCAACAGAATCAGATAATCCAAATACTAAACATACTTATAAATTGAGAAATCGTGATCAGATTCGACAACCAGATCGTCTTCAGATGATGACGTTGCCACGCCCACACATAATGATGATATTTCGGATAGCGATAAAAACAAATGGTTAGAAGCCATAAAAGATGAAAAAGATTCTCTTTGCAAAAATAAAACTTGGAAAATTGTAAAATATGACGATGCTGAAGGTCATAAAATTTTAACTAGTAAATGGATGTTTAAAATTAAAGATAGTGGAGTTTATAAAGCGCGTTTAGTTAGTAAGGGGATTTCAACAAGGGATAGATTTTGATCAAACATATAGTCCTGTAATAAACATATCGTCTCTTCGTGTTTTGTTAGCAATTGCAGCTTTGAAAAATTTTGTGATTAAAGTTTTTGATGTAAAAACCGCTTTCTTATATGACAAATTAGACGAAAAACTGTATACGTACATTCCAGAGGGATTTGAACAAAGAGGAGGGATGATTTGTAAACTTAATAAAAGCTTATATGGTCTCAAACAAGCTTCTCTGAGATGGAACCAAACGTTAAGTAATTCTTTATTACAATTAGGTTTAGTGCCATTAAAAACGGAGTCATGTATTTTTAGAAATCAAAACAATTCGGTGTACTTAGCAATATATGTAGATGACGGAATTATTTTTGACCAAGATAAAAATGAGTTAAATTCAATTTTGAGAGATCTAAGGAAAATATTTGAGATAACTAAACAAAAACCTAAAACTTTTATTTGTATTGAAATAAATGTAGATCAAGGAATTCATTTATCTCAAAACAATTACACAAAAGAAATTCTTGAAACATTTAACATGATTGAATCTAAATCGGTGGACACGCCAATTTGTAACAATAGCTCTAGTGACACAAATGTAACACAAACCGAGAGTAATTTTCCTTATAGGGAGGCCATTGATAGTTTATTGTATTTGAGTGCAAAAATGCGACCCGATATAAGTTACGTTGTTAATTATGAAACTCGATTCACTAAAAACCCCACTTATAATAATGTTTTAAATGTTAAACGTACTTTAAGGTATCTAAAAGGAACACCAAACTTTGGGATTTCCTATTATGTAAATGGTGGTCTAAATACTATAGTTTATTCAGATAGCGAATATGCAAATGACGTAAAAACGCGTCGCAGTACAACTGGGTATGTCTGTTTTTGTAATGAAGCTCTTATAGCATGGTGTTCTCGAAAACAACCTATAGTAGCTCTATCTTCAACAGAGGCGAAATTCATAGCTGCTGCTGATAGTGTGAAAGAGGTATTATATCTTAAAAACCTAATAAAAGAATTGTGAAGCAATAAATTAAATGTTATTCTAAACGTAGATAATACTAGTGTGCTATTGCATTAATAAAAGCAGGAATATTTAACAAAAGAAGCAAGCACATTGATGTGCGATACTTTTTTATAGTGGAGAAATATGTCTAGAAACTTTTTTAATTATGTCACTGTACTTCAGAAAATCAAATTGCCGATATATACTGACTTCCAGAAAAATTGTATTGTATTAAAGTGATGATTAAAATTTGAATAAAACCTAGCCAGTAGTTTTTGTTTTTTTGACTGTTGTTTCCATAGCACATAGTAATTTGAAGTATCAGACCATTTAGTAACCGTCAAGTTTGCAAATGTTGTTGCTTCTTTACAATTTTATTCTGAACTTAAAAACAATGCTGAGAGTACGTCAATATCAACATTTAGTCCAATTAAGTGATTTTTAACGTGGCCGTATTATTGGTATGAGAGAGACCGGACTTTCGCTAAGAGAAATTGCACGTCGTGTAAACCGAAATGTTTCATCGGTATTGAGATGTTGGTCCAAATGGTCCGAGGAAGGGAATCAACATCGTCGCCGTGGATCTGGACGTCCTCGAAGAACTACAGATCGCGAAGAACGTCGCTTAAGAGTTTTGGCCAGAAGAGATAGATTTTCAACAACTCGATCAATTGCAAATGATTGGATGAGAGGTACAGGACTTAGGATGTCAATGTCATCTGTTTATCGCCGGATAAGATTTTATGGGTTGCGTTCATATCGTCCATTTTTATGTCTTCTACTTCACCGTCTACGCAGACTAGAGTGGAGCAACGAAAGGGTTAATTGGGCACAAGAATGGCATCAAATTGTGTTTAGGGACGAGTCCCGATTTTGCTTGTGGGCCCACGATGGTCGTAGGAGGGTCAGACGGATGCGTGGAAAACGTAAAAATCCAACATTTTTTGTGGAACGCAACACAGCCCTCACCCAAGGAGTTATGATATGGGGTGCAATATGTTATGGTAGCAGATCACCCTTGGTCTTTATTGACTTGACGGCAACCTTAACGCAGCTGGATACATTACTAATGTGCTACAATCAGTTGGCCTTCCATATCTTCAGGGGCTGCAAAATCCCATTTTCCAGCAGGATAATGCGCGCCCTCATACGGCAAGGGCTACAACACGGTTTTTGGAAGAATCTAACATTGCCGTCCTCCCATGGCCTGCTTGGTCACCTGATTTGTCGCCAATTGAACATGTATGGGATATGATTGGTAGGCGACCGGGTAATTTACCGCACTCTCCAGATCAACCATGTCAAACTCAAAGTCACTGGTGGGCCAAAAGCATGAAGACCATAGACTAGGTGGGCCGCAAAACCTAATCTTAAAGAAGACAAACTACTGAAAATCTTAACGAAAAAAAGTACTATTATGTTAGAAGTATATTTATTAAATTTCCAATAAAAAGGACATTACAAAAACTTACAAACATTAACTTCTTTTGCCAGATATTTGACATCTTTTGTCTTTAATTAAGTTGTCTATTTGTGGCGTGAATTTATCGGCGGAAATAACTTTTAAAACTGCGTCCAAGTGTGCGTCCGTCAATCGCGATCTTGCGGGAGACTTGTTTCCTTTCATCAAAGAAAATAATTGTTCACACTTAGGTACTTCCAAACATTGACAGGATTTTACAGGCAAGTTTTCTCATTTGTTGGTATTGAAAAGGCAAGTACTTATAAAATTCGAATGTACCAACACTATCAAATTTTTCTTTTAAATGGGTTTGACACTGAATCTCAATCACTTCCATCTGCAAGTGAGGGGAACTTTATCAATATCAATAGTGAAAAGACCAGTAAATAAAGAAAAATTGTTTTCTTGGGACTTAAAATCCTGAAAACGCTTTTCAAATTCTGACAGAAGGCTTCCCATTTTCTCTGTATACATTTTGTATGATATTGGGCCACTTGTACTTTCCTGATACGCCTTGCAAGTCGGAAAATGTGACAGATTATCCACCGCTAACTGGTTTTTCCACAGCATCATCTTACACTTGAAAGCTTTAACATGATCATGCATATCTGTTATAACTTGACGTGGTCCTTGCAATTTCGTATTTAAGTCCGACAAGTGTTTTGTGATGTCTACCATAAATGAAAGATCTTGTAAAAAAGGTACGTCGGATAATAAGCTGACATCTTGTTCTTTTACTTCCATGAAAAGGCGTATTTCTTCTTTGAGTTTCCAAAACCGATCGAGAACCATAGAACACGAAAGCCATCGCACTTCTGCATAATAAGGTAAACCAGTGTACTCACTTTCTAAATCACGTAAAAACGCACAAAACGGTCGCTGATTCAAGCCACGTGACCTTATGAAGTTTATCATTTTTTCACTGACTTTAAAACGCTTTCCAACTTGATCACTTTTGAGCATAAAACTTCTTGGTGGATTATGCAATGAACATGATGAAAATCTGGTTTGTCACTGCCCGTTTCTCTGATATTTGTTTGTAATATTTTAATAAAGCCATTATTTACTCCAGTCATTGAAGGAGCTCCATCTGTTGCAACGAAATACAGTTTTGACAAATCTAAATTGTACTTTTGCAGAAGTCCATAAACAGCATTGAAAATATCCTCCCCAGTTGTTGTATCATGCAATGGTACTAATTCCATCAATTCTTCATAAACGTTGATATCTCTATCAACAGCACGAAGAAAACAGCGAGTTGCGCCACACCACACACATCTGTACTTTCGTCACAGGCAATAGAAAATGCAATGAAAGAGTCTGATTTTGTTTTATATGTTCGCTTATATTGGCAGCCAACTCGGTAACTCTTTCAGCGACAGTATTCCGGGACAAGGATATATTTTGAAAAGCCTTCACGCTCACGGGACTTACAATTTCCGCGGCCTTTACAAGGCACTCTTTTATAAATTCACCTTCAACAAATGGTTTTGAGTGTTTTGCGATCAACTCCGACAGTACGTAGCTCGCTTGAACGGCAGATTCATTTTCTTGCTTTGGACGTGTAAACATAAGCTGTTGATCTTTTAACCGTGATTTTAACTCTTTTAACTTTTCGTTTCTAATCATGCCTGTATACTTGTCAAACTTAGTTTTATGACTATCATAGTGACGTTTTATATTATATAATTTTGGGACACCGACTGTACTGTTATCAAGCAAATAATTTTGTCTTTCACTTCACAGCAAAAACTCTAATTCCCACTTTTCTTGAAAGATACGATGCTCATCTCCAAGTTTCCTCTTACTTCCACTTGGTTTTGAAACAGACATGTTAAAAACTTTACCCGAAATAAATAACAATAAGTACTGTTACGTGTTGTAACAATAAGTAGGCAACTAAACTCGCAATTCTATCGCAACTGACTCATAACTGACTGAACAACTGAACTGAATCGAGCGGTATTGGCTTATATACGGATTGTGATTTCTCGACAGTTCTTTTCAGAATGTTCAGGTAGCGTCATCTGTGTTCTCGCGCGATAGAACTTTCCGGAACAAGCCAGGCTTTTAGGTTGAGCGCGCATCTTAGTTCATCATCACAGTACTTTATTTTCGGTTTTAACAGGCTCGCGGGCCGCATTACATGGCTGTTTTCAAAATTGATTCGGGGCCGCAGGAAAATGCTCAGTGGGCCGCATGCGGCCCGCGGGCCGCATGTTTGACATGGCTACTCCAGATAATTTACACGATCTTCAGCAACGGATTCAAGAAGCTTGGGATGATACACCACAAGCAGCTATAGATCTCTTGATTGATAGCATGCGAAGCCGTCTAGATGAGTGCATTACAAATAGTGGCAGAGCAACTCATTATTGAAAAAACTTTTTAAGCTTTTGTTCTTTTGTTTTTAAATTGTAATCATAATCATAATTTTTTTGGAAGTCAGTATATTAACCAAACCGTTGTTGCCTATAAAATTCAAAAAGTTTTGAGACAGTCTTGTAAATATTTAAAATCAAAACTAATGTATTAATTGTATACAATTTTTTTGTATATTTTACTAAATTAAGGCAGTGTGTTAGTTTATTGTAAAAATAATTTAGAATATATTTAAAAATTATGTATCGGCTCTGTTCGACAAAGTTCGATTGATAAAATTTTAAGTTATTACCTTCAAAATATATTAACATTAAAAAACAGACACACGTGGCGCTATAATTTGTATTTTATTTTTAATACGGGAGTTTCATATTTAAAGTGTGTGATTTGGGTATACATGTCATATACTCTTATTTATTTATAACATTTTTTAAATAACAACTACCCTTCGATGCTTGCGTCTTTTTCAAAAACATATGCCGCTGTCACGGTTAACCTAAAATACATGACAAATATATGATTTGTCAGAAACTCGCGGAGATGTAGGCTAACTTCGTTTACTTGCGCAGTTCAAATAAAACTACTTCTGCTCCTCAACTATGCGGGGAAAAGTAATAGCAAAGCAACAAATCTTAAAATAGTATTCCGTAAGATTGTATGAAGTTACCTATCTAAAGTGTATGATTTGTAATTTGGACAATGCTTTTTTGCTGTTTCATGCAATCTAATTTAAATAACAATATTCATAGCGTAATCAGTTACTGAAAGCTTATTGATATTGTTCCCCCATTGTAAACAAAACCGGTTTGGCTTTAAAAAGATCAAGAAGTAGGTAAAAGAAAAAAAATTTGCAAAAAATAGTCATTTTATTAAGTATTAAAATAATTATAAGCAAAAATTTGTAGAAATAACATAATTACGTACAAGGCCTAATTTTAAAGTTAATTTTAGTTTTTTTAGGTAGTGACGAAAAATAACGCTACCGGACTCATTTGAGGCCCCGTGAACGGGATGATCACACTTTAAATCCTTTAACTAGATTTATTTATCTTATCTTTACTTTTATTTCCATCCATTTTTTTTAAATTAAACTAGCATTTAAACCAAAGTTTAATGAAAATATTGCCACCTTAGCAATTATACTTCAAAATTCCCTAAATTTAAAAACTCACGACACTTTATTTTAAAATAAATCTGAAAAGCCCAAAATAGAAAAAATACTATAAAGAATTTGTTTCAGAAAGCATTTTAGCAACTCCTTTCGAAACTGTACTCGTCTTTAAAATGCGTCTTCTGAAACATTAATATACTATTTTTGAAAACCGGCTGTATGTTTGTTACAAATTGAGATACTAATAAAATTTTCAAACAAAAGTTATAGGTAAGATCTTAAACTACAACTTTTGTTAGAAACTTATTTCGTATTTTTTGTTTAAAAAGTTTTAAATTAAACAATTAAAAATTATAAAAATATGCACAGGTCATATCAGTTAGACAAAGTTTTTAATCTGATTGAATACGTGTTTAACTATCTAATTTCAGAATTTTATCGATTCCTTAATTTTATTCGACCTAAATGTGTATATTGATTGGGCTAGAAATGTTTTGTATAATTTCAGAAAGTGCAATATTATTAACAATATTTTAAACACATTGCCTAAAAATATTAAATATTTTATACGATTTCACATTTGGAAATTAATGTAACTTGAAAAACACTCCAACGGTGTTAAATTCTAAAAAATACTGTCCAATAAGTACCCAGTTCCCTCATCAAATTCCCAATAATGTACTTTGTATTCAAACACTTTTATTTTGTATTAATTAAAAATTTTAATTTTCTGAAAGATCAAATTCATGACAAAGTATCTTATAGAGATAAAGAATAATTTAAAAAAAGTGGCAGCGGTGGGATTCGAACCCACGCCTCCGAAGAGACTGGTGCCTTAAACCAGCGCCTTAGACCGCTCGGCCACGCTACCGATACGCCACTTGATGTTTAAGTCAACTAATATCCTCATGTGTGTTTGAAATTTTAAATATATAAAACTATATATTATATTCATTTATCAGTTATTTTAAATTAGTTTGCAATCTTCTCAATATAAAGGAACAACAAGTTAATTTTGAAATATGCAACAAGAACAGTATTAACATAAAAGAAAAATCCTTAGTTTGAATTTTTTTTCTAGAAAAATATTTTTTGTATTCTACACTTTTAAAAGTGTTAATTTCTAGTTAAAACGACTTTAGAACTATATATTACATACTTACATAAATTCCGTGACCTCTTATCTATTAATCAACTTAAAAATTTTGTTCGACTGTCTGAAGCAAAGTTCAAGTTGTCACTTTTTTTTAAATATTAGAAAAATTGATCGATACAAATGAAATGGATTTCATTGTCAATTCATTAGTGAAAACCATACTCATTTTCCTTTTCTCTATGTTATTTACATCTGACCATTCAACCAAGACTCGTTCTCTTAAAAAAACAGTTTCATCGTGTGGTCAAAGTTGTTTTTCAATTTCAATTTTATGTATGTTATCCTGAAGTAACAATGTAACATGTTACGTTTAATAATGAAAACAACATACAATCCTTAATAAAATCCGTTTAATTCTACAAAATATACAGTACACGTAAAAAATACATTTGTATAAATAATTATAAAAATTATGAATTTAAACAAGAATTTAAGAGAGTATTAAACTTATAAAATCTTACTCCTAAGTAATAATTTCAGTCAAGAGTGAGAGAGCAGTCTAAGAAGTTTTTTAAATATAGTGTCTTTAAAGTAAAAAAAGTTATCACTGTAGTAATTATGTACTTAAATAAAAAAAAATAGATAACTGACAATAAATTGTAGTGATTAGTAAAAACTATCTTGTTTATTTGTACTTTAACATTATGCTCATATTTGTACTATTGAAATATTTTTATGTTAATGCGGAATAAGATTTGCGCTGTTAAAAAAATTCTTCTTAATTCTAAGATATGTCTCCTCAGTCTTTAAAATTCATTTAGTCTTAGCCTCTATAAGTATTTGTACAATAATATACAACCATTAAATTTATCAATAAAATAAATTTCTTTTTTACTCTCTAGGGAACTTCTTGTTTTATTGTATCTTAATCTCTATCATCAAAGAAAATCTTAACTGGGCCCTTAGGAGCTACAATAAACTCAAACTGCAACTGGAGATCTTCCTTACAAGAAATGCTAAAATGCTGCATTAAGTTAGTTAACAGTGAAGTTAAAACTTGTTCAACAAATCTTCTACCAGGACAAATACGTTTTCCCACACCGAATGGTGTAACAAGAAATGTAGCTGTCGATACAGTATTTGTTTTAATGTCGCCTATCCATCGTTCAGGTTTAAAACTACGAGCGTCTATAAAATTACTCTCCTCTTTACATGCTAAACCTGTATGACATAATAACACTGTCCCCGCTTTAATATGATACCGTGATAATTCAAGATCTTGTTCAGAAACTCTAGCTATGCAATAAGCAGTAGGAATTAATCTAAAAGCTTCGTTAATGCAAGCTTTTAAATAAGTAGTGGATCCACTACTAAGATCTTCAATTAACATTTTTTGGCATTGAGGATTACTTGCTATCAAATGCAGAAGAAAAACAATAGAGTTACCGAAAGTGTAAATACCTGCAGCTATAAAATCAACTATGGCAGCAGTTTTTTCCCGTTCATCAATTGAAGCATTTAGAACTGATTGAAATACAGCACTTTCCCGAGTTTCTTCGTTCGCGCTTTCAATTAATTCTAAGACTAAGGTGTAAATAGCTTCCTCACCTTCCACCAAATGTGTGTATGCAGGAGTGGTCCAAACCTTCCAAAAAGGTAAACCATAGAATGTGTCCCGACAAGCTATAAAATGCTGATGCACGGCATTTGCTAATGCTTCAGCATTTTGCGAAATACCGCCAGAGAGCAAAAAACCCATTCTACGTCCTAACACCAAAGCACAAGTTACTTCAAGCCCTAACCTCTCTGCTAATGGCTTTAAATCTTTAATTTGTTTTTCATCACTGCGGGTCTGCTTGATTAAACAACACCATTCGTCAATAATTTGATTGATTTCAGGTAGAAAACTTGCTATAGTACGTGGACTGGTAAGCTCTGATGTTAAATTAGTGCGTAAATTATGCCACACAAATCCTTGTTCATTAACCAACCCTCCACTGGCATATCGATCAGGACGTGTTTTCCGATAATATGCAATGGCTTCTGTTGGAGGTCTTAAGGGAAACTTGCCGCTAGACTTCAGTACTTTTTCAATATCACTACGATCCAATAAACTAATAACTGGAATGTTAAAAGAGTTTCTTCTTTGACTATAGAACCGTATCTCTCGAATAGATCTGCGTAAACCTCATGAACTTTTGTAAATGAGTAATTGCCAAACCAATAGATCCATCGAGTCCCTAAAAAAGGTAACGAAATAGGTCCTGGAATGTTGTCAATTGTTTTTTGTTTTTTTTCTTGGTGTTTCCAAAGCCATGGTGGTCGATATCCAACGAGCAAATACAAAATTATTAATACAAATATTGCGAAAATATCTTGAGTTCGTGAAACGTCTAATAGCATCTAAAAAGCCAGAATTAATAAAATTGTTTATCAAAACATAACCTAAGTAAAGGAACTTACTTTTAAGAGAACTAAAAAATATTAACAAAACTGTATTAAATTTATTTTCGGTATATTCATATCGTTTTATTCTTATCTCAATTGTTGCTACTGTACTCTCATTCTCCAGTATTATCTGCACCTAAACAACAAATAAAGCCGAATTAATCATGTGATAAATTGTGTTGTGTTTACCGTTTTTCTAGAAAAATATCTACAATGTGCTTCAAAAAAGATTTTTATTTACAAGTTGATAGAAAATATTTCAATTTTAAAAATTTGAATAATCTTATGCCATTGATTTGCTTATACTTTGTTTTGAATGTCGCATTGTTGACATTAATATTTTAAATAAAATAGAATGTCAATTTTTTTAAAAAATCGTAGCTTAACTTTGGTCTTGGATTGAAGAATATAGTGTGTGGATAGTCTGTCATTAAATGATTTAATCAGAACAAAATGTGTGGAAATTGAAGTTGAAAAATTGTTGGTATTACTTAACCTGCGAAATGAGGTGTAATGTCTGTAAGGAGACCAAAACAGCAATCTTTGAGTGTGATATTTGTAAATCTGATAGCTGTAAACAACGTGGGTAGTTAAGATAATCAGAAGTGAGAGTATTGGAGATGGGTTCTCGTGTTTGAAGTATTACTGTGAAAGGTGTAGAGAGCATGAACAGGCATCGATGTTTCGGGTTTTGATGCAGTGTAAGGATAAACTGATAGATAGCAAGGAAGAGATAATTTCTACAAAGATAAGTTGATAAAGAGTTTGGAACAGCAGACAATACAGTTGGAAAGAGAGCGGAGACAAATTGATGGAGTCAATCGAGTGGTTGAACAAGGTCAATTAAAGTATAGTGATGTAGCGAGGGTCGAGAGTAAGGAAGTTCTAATAGTAAAGCCAAGAAAGATCAAAAAGGTGTGTTGACAAGAACACAGATTGAAGAAGGGATTGATCCGGAAAAAAACAAGGCTGCGATATCCAAACTGAGGTTCCTTAAAGATGGGGCGGTTGCAATAAGCTCATATGCATATTTTGACCATATAAATATAATACAGTGCTTCAAACGTTATGAATTTGGACATATGGCTAGGGACTGTAAATCTGAAAAAAATGTTTGCCCAAAGTGCGCAGGAGATCATAAGGATGACGTGTGTCAGTCTCAACAAACTGTCTGTACAAACTGTAAATATACAACAGATGTATTAAAGGTGCCAAATGAAGATAGTGGTCATTTCGCTTATAATAGAAATTGTGAAACATACAGGAGATACAGGGAGCTAGAGAAAAAAGGTAGTTATCCGAGTATTTACCTTTCACAGAGATAAAACATAGTAAGATAACGTGTCTGAATATACAGAGTTTATTGGCACATAAGACTGAACTGAATTTAATAGTGAATAGATGGAAACCTTTGTTAGGCTATAATAACGAAGAACACTGATGATTTTGACGAATATAAGAACCTCCGAAATAGAGTGGTTAATATGATTAGAGAACAAAAGTATTTATTATAATTCAAAAATTGATACGAATAAAGATTATTCTACAGAGATGTGTAACACTATTAAATTACTAGTGGGAGGGAAGAAGAAAATCAAAATAATGGGAATATACTTTGAGGGCAAAATTGAGATAGAGTATGATCGCTAATAAATTTAACAACTACTTCATAGAGAGTATAAAATCAGTAGCCATGAAAATAAGTGAACGGGACATTATGGAGACAGTGGAAAGGATGAAAAAAAGGTGACACAAGCTTGGAGAAATTTAAAGTTACCTCATTAGAAGAATTGAAAAATGTAGTTAAAAATCTAAAAAGGAAAAATAGCAGTGTGGATGGAATAACGACATATACAGTGCTTCTCAAAAGTCTCCTCCCCTCCTCTTATCTTTGGAGCAATTATACATAAACAAATGAAATTTAGAAACTAAATATTAAAGGTTGTAAACTTCCCTAAATCATGATAGATGACAAAATCGTCAAAGATGACGTCACAAAGCCATTGTGGCCAATAATTTTAAATGGAACGCTATGGCAAGCAACACCTCTTTCAAAAGGTATCGAAAAAACTTATTCAATGATACTAATTCAAAATTCAAGCACCGCCTCTGTATAGTTGTCAAATAATCTGACGTTTTTGTTAGTCTCCTTAATTCGACGTTTTTAATTGTCCAACTTTTTGTACATTTAATAATTTGTGCATTGTTGATCGAACGTTTAACTGTTTTAGCAGCTTTTGGTAGTTTTAATATTTTTGTAAATTTTAATAATTAGTTAAACCGTTGTGAGCCGAACGTTTAAGTGCTTCAAGAAGCGAAATGGTACTGCTTTAGGTGATAAAGTAGCAGCGATCCTAATTCTTGGTGAAACTGGACAAAATATTCATGCAGCAGAACGCATTTTTAATGAGAGGTTTCCCGATCGCTCCGTTTCGAGGACTTTTTTAAGGGAACTTCTTCATAAGTTTGAAACAACGAGTAGTATTAATGATGCGAAATGATCTGGCAGACCACAAATTTTTGATGAGAAAAAATTGATATACTGGCAGAAGTAATAGTTAATCCTACTTCTTCAACAACTCAAGTTGCATCTACCTGTAAAGTAAGTCGAAGTACAGTACACAGGGTATTGAAAAAGAACAAATTTCATCCATACAAATTGAAAATGGTTCATTAACTCTTAGACGACGACCCAGACCATAGACTAGAATTTTGTGAAAATATTGAAGCTAAAATTAACCAACAGCCAGACTATGTCAAAACAATTTGTTCTCACCTCTTTCGTAAAACACATACCCAATTTCTCCAGAAGGTGAATGTTTGGGTAGGTATCCTGAGAAACCACATCGTTGGGCCTGTTTTTTTAAATACTAATTTAACTGGTGAGGTTTATCTGGAGATGTTGCAAAACGCAATAAAACCGTTAATCCTTAAAATTTTGGAAGATAATCTAGAAGAATTTGGCAATTTGGAAATAACCGTCCAACAGGATGGTGCTCCACCACACTATTACGGTGCAGTAAGACGATATTTGGATGAGGAGTATCGTGGTAGATGGATTGGACGACGGCATTCAATGAAATGGCCACCTCAATCACCGGACCTCACACCTTTGGATTTTTTTCTGTAAGGGTACCTTCAATCGAAGGTTTACACCACTAAACCTGACAATATTGACGTTTTAAAACAACGTATTGTTGCAGAATGTGAAACTATTTTCGCAGACACATTCGAAAAAGTACGAGAAGAGTTTCAAAATAGGATATTTCACTGTCAGGAAGTGAATGGAGGTCACTTCGAGCAATTTATTTAGTGATTCTTAAATTTGTAATTAATATCATACTGAATGGAATTTAAATTTTAATGTTTACTAATGAGCCAATAAAACTGCCATAAACACAAACAACATTAGTATCATTGAATAGGTTTTTCAATTTCCATTGAAAGATGTGTCACTTGCTATAGCGTTCCATTTAAAATTATTGGTCACAATGGCCTTGTGACGTCATCTTCGACGATTTTGTCATCTATCATGACTAGTAGGGAAGTTTACAACCATTATTATTCAGTTTCCAAATTTGACTTGTTTATGTATAATCTCTCCAAAGATAAGGGGGGGGGGGAGGGGACTTTTGAGAAGCACTGTATACTACAAAAATCATTTGAAGTTACTGGAGCAGATTTTTACAATTGATAAACAGCAATCTGGTACATAGAAAATTTCCGGGGCACTGGAAGAAGTCAACAAGTTACCACAAACTATGGCCCGAATGATCTTTTTCACAATGGACTTATACAATTCAATAAGTTGCCCCATGATGTGAAGAAATCGAATACCGTCCAGATTTTTAAGAACAGATGTACTTTATACTGTAGGAATAATGTTGAATTTTAGTTGAATTAATTGTTGTTGTTTGTAAAAAATTAGTAAAATGTAAGTTATTAACTGTATGCTATTGAATAAATATTATTATTATTATTACAGTGTTCATCTCACCTGTGTTCATACAATATTATAAGTATACCTGATTTATTTTGTTATGAACCGTGAAATGTGCAGAAAATGAAACGAGTTAGATTAGGTAGAGAAAAAACGAGGAAATTATTGATTAATTATTAGGTAACCTTAAAACATCTCTTTGACTATCGCACCAAAATCCTAATGTATGTTCACAAAATAATGTAGTTATCATCTTCATTTAAATATAAAATTAAAATTTTAAGAAGAGAACCTACATTACAAATTTCTCCAATCAATGTTGTTAACATTTTTTTTCATTAGACGACTGTGAAATGTTGATTATTAGCAAACATATATATTTCATTTTACAAGTTTTATTTACATATGTGTATAGGTACCATGGTGTATTAGAAAGAAAAACAACAACAAAATATAACTCAAAAATTTTATTAAGCCCATCTTCCACGCTAATTACAACGGACAGTATTATTAGTGAAGAGAAGCATGTTCTCTGTCGACTTCTAACTTGAACCTCAGACAACGTTTGGTTAGATAGCATCAGCAAGATTCTTTGAATCTTTTTCGTTTCTTAGCATTATTTTTCTGTCACTTTGAATTAAGGCATGTTTCATTATTAATAACTTCTTTGCCAAGGGATATTGTACAGCACTAGCCACAAACTGTTCTGTCTTCCGATCCTATGACAAAAATTCTATAAAATGTCATAAATTTTATAATTTAAAACTCAAGCAGAGAAAGCTCTTCTATAAAATCTATAAGTGAATAAAAATTAAAAAATAAACTTTTACTTGGTCAAACTTACATCATCTATTATTAGATACCTATTCAAGTTCTAATTCTACGTTTTTTAGAACTTTATTTACTTTCTCTTCTCTTTCAAGATGCGAATTAGGATCTTGAAGGTCATTAGACTTTCTTTCCATTTGCTTTAGCAATATTTTGACATCTTCTTCAGTTGCCAAATGGTTGATTTGGTTATGTGGAAAGCCAGCCGAGGCTAGTCCTACTTTAGCGGAACATCTAAACATAGCCTCATAAGGAGATCTTCCAATTCCTTGTAAAAAAAAATATTGTGATGTGTTAAAAAATTTTCAAACTCCGCAGCGTTGTATAAGAGACACTTACCATCAGAAAATGTATTGCGCGTTTTTTTGAACTGGATAAATTTTATCCCTGCAGACCATAGTCTTTGGTTTATTTTCGTCCTTCCACGTCCCCAACATATCCTCAATATCCCTAATGCCACGTTGAACAAGTTTTATTTCTAGCCACATCTGATTTAACTGTACCAGAACTGAATTAATAAACTCTCGACTATTGTCTTAATGGAGAATCAAAGGTGCTCCAAAAGTAGTGTATATCTCTATCAAATGTTTCAGCAACACAAACATTATTAAATATGGTCTTCGAAACGATAATCATTGTAAAAGTTTGCGATTGCATGCTAATCAAATCAACCTGGGCACATGAATTAAAATTAGAATGCAGGGTTGGCCTCGAAACGAATCCTTTTTTGGAGTGCTACTTGGTTTTTTAAACCGCAAAGTCGTAAGTATATCATTATTGTTTCTTTGGTGATATACAATATAGTTTAGTTATTTATTTCAAAAACTATTCGATTTCTTCCACCATGCCCTATTGCCAAAAGAGTAATATGGATAATTTCAAACAATTCTCTATTCGTAACGCAATACAGAAATTAAATTACCGCAGTTGCACCAACGGGTTTAATTAGACGTTCTTTCCCGCTTATTGTAATCACGTCGTATTTACGCATTAGTCTGTAGTGTTGAGTTTAGTTTCTTTAACCCGCCGTTGTCAGCAAAGTCTTTGTTTCATTAATCTTAGCAATTCGGTTGTTATACAGTGACCGGCAAAGAGTTTGCAACAAAGTCCTTGCTAAAAACATTGTTTTTTTGTTCTTTACCGTCCATTGGTAGACTAATAAATAAAAATTACTAGATTGTAAAGTTTATTTGTTGGTTTTATTGTGTTTTATGCAAATCAAACCCAAAAACTTTTCATCTTTTCAACTTTTCTCTTAAGCATTTTTCAATATCTTGTCATCTAACCTCACTTTTTACATATTTAAGAAATATTTTTTAAATTTGCCACCATGACAGTAGTCACATGACATTTGTCAAAATGCATTTTTTTGTCATTCGATATGCTAAATTCATTTGCTAAAAGAAATTTTTGGATATCTCAATTACAAACATTTTTCCCATTTGATGCAAACTCTTTGCCGGTCACTGTATATGGTCAACGTTAAAAAAATTATTTATGTATTAAGGGCTTTATGAAGATTAATTATTGAAATTGACGGACGGACAGATTTATAATGTCAAAAAGTACATCCAGTCCTTAACAAATATATTATTTTTTATTTTAGAAAAATAAAAACAAATACGACCACGGTTTCAATGCTTCCGTACATCGTTATCAAGTCTGAATAAAGAAATAAATCAAGTCTGTTGAATTTATTCACTCTTTTATTAAAAAATTAGTTAAAATAAACGACAGGCAATTAAAAGCAAAAAGGCACCATAACCAGTTGGAAACGAATAAATATTATGATAAATCGGTACCTTGTCGACACTATCGTCATTAGGCAAATCTTGAGTTTTGTTGATATAATGTTTAGTCTAGAGAATTATTGGCATGTAAGACATGTTCGATATATTTGCATGCGTGTACGTAAACGTCATACCCTTGGAAGGACATTTGAAACTTTGACCAAATGTTTTATTTTTTTGAGGGGCAAAACTCTGCGTTTACATTTGCCCAATAAAAAATGAACTTTTGTTCCACATATTATCAGACTTTGCACATAAAACAAGCTTTGGACCGATGACAAATTGAATGGATCCGGAAATCTTATTCGGGATGGTCATATACCTAACTTAACCATTTGTATGTTCAATGAGTGGGTTTGGCAGTTTTGTTTCTCCGGACACTATATCTCGGAAGAAACGAATGAAAAATGAGTTGATAGATGGTTCACCTTCACAGTTTTTAGAACTATGCTCTGGTTCGGGTTATATATCAACATTAGCTTATTGATTGATTGGCTGAAGCACTTCCAGAATCAACTTCAAACAGTTAAGAAGCATCTATTACGCTAATACTAGGCAATCATTCGTCCCACCGCTCACCATACCATCTCATAGTAGCACTATTCCACCGATGCTACTTTAATTCGTTAAAAGTTTTTTATGCAGATGAATGTGACCGCTGGCTAACAAATAATCCAGAACATCATATAATACATTTCCAAATAGCTCACAATATATAAAAAGGGATTAAATTTTTCGAAACTTGTGGAATCTATGAATGAACAAAAACGTATTGACTAAAGATGACTTTTTTCCGTCATCCGATACTGAAAGATATGAAAATCCTAAAAAAGTGTATAGTACAAGTAAAACAAGTCACATATCATTACACCTCATTGATGCTTACATAAGCTTGAATAATTCCGAAAGACCTAATGGACTTTGATCTTCATAATTCATAAGCAAACTTTTGTTTTTAAAAATTTCACTAGAATGACGTCCGTTTTTATTATCTACCCTCTTAATTAATTCAATGTCGCCAACTCTATGGCCATTTTCAAGCATATGCATGGCAACACTGGATCTATCTGCTGAGCGATGGTATTTGACATTAGTTAGGTGCTCTTTAAAACGAGTTTTAATAGGTTTCTTGGTTTACCCTATATATAGTTGGTTACAGTCTTTACAATTTATTTTATATATTTCCGATTTATCACACATTTCTATTCGGTCTTTCAGATTGCCTAAAAGATTCTGCAAGTTGTTACTACTAGAGATTACTGTTTTATAATCAAATTTTGAAAATATTTTTTGCAGACCTTTTGTGTATGTGGAATAATTTGGTAATTTGACATATTTCTTATCTATTTTGCTATTACTAGTTCCTAACGTTGTAATCTTCCCAATGTTTAACTTATGTTTATGTTTTCTAATTATGTTTGTAACAATTGATTCCTGAAAATCATTGTATGTTGCAATCTACTTAATATTTCGCAGTTCTTTATCAAAGTTTTGTTTTGACAATGGGAAATGCAATAATTTATGAATCAAAAAGTTGAAAGATGTAAGTTTATGTTGCATACATGGTTGGAATCATTTGTTATAAACCTCATAGTGTTAGTGTCTTTACGAAATAATCTAAATTATTTTTTAAAATAGTTTTAAATTTACCCATGAACAGGTTAGTCATAAACAGAGTAATGCTGTTACCAATATTGTTGTACCATGATTTTGTCCATAAATATTATTGTTAATTTGGAAGTAGGTTTGATTCATACATAATCTTGCTAATTTAATAAAATTATCTTCTGAATTGCCTAAATGATCTGGTGTAACATATCTTTCAAATAATCTAAAGTGAGATCTATCGGAACGCTTGGAAACAACGAACAGACATCTAATGAAACTAAAACTTCGTTCTCAGTCAAGCTCAATGTTTTTAATTTTTTCAATCAAATCGTATGAATTTTGAAATCTGAAATGTGATTGTTGAATTTATTTGACAAACATTTAGATATCAGATAAGTAGGAGCATTAATACCTGAAACAATGGGCAGCATTGCTTCTCCGGGTTTATGTATCTTAGGCAAATAATACATTCTAGGAAGAACCGAGTTAGATACCGTTAGTCTAAACCTAAGTTGTTTTGGTATAATTTTTTCATATTCTAATAAGACCCTACGGGTATCAGAAATCATTTTGAGAAGAGAATTTTTAGACAATAATGAATAGGGGCCTTCATTAAGCATCACCTGAACTGACTCAAAATAATTCTCTTTGTCCGAAATGACTACTTTATTGCCTTTATCTACTTTGAGATAACAACAGTTTTTCTCTTTAAGATTTTTAACAATGTTTATTTCTCTCGCGTTAAATTTAATACCTATTGTTTTTAATTTTAGTATCGGTATCGCTGATGATGATAGCTTAGCTATTGAGGCACGTGTCCGAGTATAGTTTTTGGTGCAGTTTTTTGGTGTTTTCCCTTTTGTTACAGATAGAAGCTGCAGTTTAGAGTTCCATTCCTTTGAGAAGAACGGAAGATCAAAAATCAGAAATCAGTCCACGCACTCTATTCAAAAATAATTTAATCGCAGAAATGAATAAAAAATTAAAGACATTGAAAAAGCATGTCAAGAAAAACATAAAAACACTGTAGAGAGTAAGGAAAAAAAAAAAAGACTGACAAAGTCGTTGCTTGTTGTGCTTGTGCAGTAAAATATATAGAACGGCCAATAGAAGACTGAATCAAATGTGGTAACTGTTAAAGCTGGTTGCACGAACAATGTACATCCTATGAGAATTAAGGCCCTGCTTTCATTTGAGTTGTTTATGTTTATCTAATAGTAATATTATGGAACTTGGGGCCATTCGGAATTTAACTTCACTAGTAGAGCAAATCTCCAATTTACACTACTTTACTTTTTTAGAGTAAATACGTGTTAATTTTTTATAAATAAGGTTTTATTGTTACACATAGTAGATTTCAATTTCATACAATGCATATTATCATATATATTCAACCCTTCAGTACGTTGTTTTGTCCCATGCAACTGTAAAATTATGACCTTAATAAATTTGGAGAATCTCATTTTCTCAAATAAAGTCATTCCAACATCAACGTTTTTGGTTAAGCTTACCTACTGTCTTGGGCAAATAAAGGAAATTGTGAACAAACAATTTCTAAAAGAAGTGTGACATTTTTTTTTGAGAATTAAGTAAAATGTATATTACTTTAATGTATACCGAGTGTGTTTAGATTAGCCCAAGTTATTGGAAATATAAGATTCCTTAATATACAAGACTGAAATCTTGACTAAGTTTTTTGTTAATGTTAAACTAATTATACCCGTACATTTAGACATGTTCCCTGGTTGCCAGCTACCATAATCAACCAATTCAATTTTAAGAGATTTGATGAAGTTAACAGTTTTTATTTTGAGTTATGTAATGGTATTACCAAAAGAAGATTTATTCTTAGGTATAGGATACAAGTTCTCCCTCTTTCTAATCACAGTGATCCTAAATCTCAGCGAAGCCTGATAATTTGAAACTATACCTATTTAGAACTGCATTAAATAATTAATTAACAATAGTATTGTCAACGCCCGCCAATAAACACAGCCGCTTGGGAGGTGTTTTTGTTCTACTTACCATACGATTCCCAAAAGTTGGAAGTATGTACCTACATTTAGTTATTTGATTACACATTTTCTTGTCCACTTCACATCTAATTTTTAAAATATTCTACCTTTTTAACTGTTGGAATCTTGATAAACTTAATCATATTCAAAACTGTATCATATTACCATTGATTATAGGAGTACTACTCATTTACTAGCAACCTGGACAAACTTAAATGTTGCAAAAACTGCTGAAAGTGAAGATACCATTTTTTGAATAATTGATGTGCATCTTTTCAAATCCCCTTTTTTAATTTTTAATTAAAATGTAGCATTTATGCAAAAGTATACTTTTATTAAACGTTTTAAATATGAATAAACATTTGAGAACATCTAAATGTAAATAAACACCAACGAAAAAAACTTCAGCCTTAAAGAGCACATTTGAAGTGCCAAAAGTGAAACCAAATTGAAAAAAATCTTATCCTCTCAATCAAATCCATCACAGTTAAAGTCATCTTGTACCTAGCCCTAGACTGGTTGTTTACTACTATAATTAAACGCAAATCTCATTTGTCGAACATAGGTATTAATTATTGTAAAACATATTTACGGTGGTGTACCACTTTCAGGTCTTAATTGGCGCGTTTGTCTTTGTATGTCTGCATAAGCAATCGAAAATACGCTTTTCTTTTCAGCCATTGGAGGTTTTACAAGTGCAATTCCAGAATCGGCATCGTCTTCAACACGTCGACCGCCAATGCTGTTTTCAAATCTATGTTCAGAATGTTGAATCAACCGATGTTCTGGGCCTTGATTATTACTAACTTGACTAGAAGCGTCTGAAGAAACGGCGGAAAGTTTCTTTTGATTTTTAGCTTCCATCGCAACTTGTCTTGAACTAACTCCAGAAGTACCCGGTTTTGGAGGAAGAATTTCTTCTTTGTTTTGTAGTTTACCATTTTGTTGCATCTTTGTGTACCACTCCATATAGCGGGGTTTTAATTTGTCACCCTTCCGATTACTATTTTTAGATGAAGATCTTCTAAGCAAATCTGTTTGACTTACAGATTTGGTGTCTCGATTTTTCCTGACTTTATCCGAATTTGAAATAATTCGAAGATCATTTTCAGAATGATAACGCTGCTGACTTTCAACAGATCTTGTGCGTTTCTTAGTGTCTTCTCTTACAGATACTTGATCTAAACTATCATCCGAAAGATTTTTGTACAACATTGGTTTATTTTCTTTAACATAAAGTTCACTGTCACTAAGATTATCTTCTGAATTCACTAGAGAAGCTGCAATTTCTTTTAAAACCTCCTTACGAATAGCAGAACGCGTTTGTCTCCTATTGGAGGAGCTTTGATTTAAAAGTTCCTTTATAACTTGCATTCGAAGTTTTTCTATAGTGTGCTTGGAAGAACTATCATTTATATCTGTTGTTTCAATGTTGCTCTCCGATTCTTCCTGAATCGGTGTTCTTATCTTTCTTTTTACTTGGCCCGCTTCTCTTCTACGAGATATGTGTTTCGCGTTTCGTTTTTTCGATATCGGTTGTTCCTCATCACTTACGTCACTGGCATCGTTATCGGACCTAATAAGTCGTAAAGGTGGTCTTAAGTATCGAGGTTCGGTTTGAGTAAAAGCGTCTCTATCAGTTTGAGTGCCTGCTGGTAGCGATTGCGTTTCTAAACGAACTTCCCTCTCTCGCTCTAATAAAATTTGTTTCAACAAGTTATTTTGTTCTCGAAGGGTTGCTTCTAATTGATCATGTTCGACTTGGTGCCTATTAATTTCATTAGGTAAACTGACTGGTTCTGGTGCCGCAGCCATTTGCTGTTGATCTATAAATCTGCGCATTAAAATTTCTTTTCCGTTATCGGCTACCACAGACTGTTCCACTAAAGTAGGGGGCCTTTGTTGTTCGCCCCCTCTTGTAATCAATCTTAAAATGTCCGCATTACCTTCTCGAATATATAATTGTTCTCTAGGATCGTCTTTCGTAAACTGACTTTTATGTACAACTCTTTTGTGAGCACCTCTTTCCGATCCTCTTTCGTATTCGTGACGTCGCAAAGACTCTGCTTCGTTATCTACTGCTGCCCGATCGGGTGTCCAAGCTTCTCTTCTACCAAACCATTCGGCGACTTGTACAGATTTACTTGATACGCCGTGACCCGAACCTCGAATGATTAGTTTTGAAACTTCAGCAGATCCAACTTTTCGTTTGCGAGGTGGAATGTACAGAGGGCACGGGGCGCATATACAACATATTATCAAGATGATGATAATAATAATGAGCAGTATTAATAGAAATATTAATATCCACCAAGGCCAGGTTAACCCTGCTTCACGGATTTCTTCCCGCCCTTTATCACGATACGCAGCCTCAATTTCAACGATATCGATGACAGTATTGGGTCCGTACAAAACTGTTGCTTCAACTTCACTTCTGGAACAGAAAGATAACAAAATTAGACACTGGTGAGCTAAAGTAGAATTTCCTGATATTAGTTGTACCTTAGTAAAAATTTTTAATCATGTGTAAGATATACATACAAGGTGGCCCATTAGTGCGAGGAAGGAAAATATTGGGGTTAAAAAAACTTTCGCAATGAACTTGCAAATCAATGAGCTGTACATTTTACGTTTACGTTTATAAAAAATGTTCCATCAAAGTGCGACATACCAAAGTTATGTTTTTTTAAATAGAACCATCAATTTTTTATTAGAAATTTGGATTCCTTGGGAAATTCTAATGTGACTTGACGCAATATACAGGGTGTCCCTAAAATGTGTAGACATCACTTAACCACAGATTCCTGGGCTCAAAATAAGATGATTTAACCCAACTTACCTATATCCAAAAGTGCTTCGTTTAGCCAGTATTCTGATTCAAAGTTCAAAAGATTTTTTTTTATTTTGCTTATAACAAAAGAACGGTTTTGTCGATTTTGATGATGTTTGGTATTGCACTCCTTTCAGATGTAGCTCATCTTTTAAGGTGATGTTAGTTTTTATCAGTGGACCATTAGTGTACGAAACACGGGTAACCCGGCAAAAACTACTCAAAAACTTTTTGATGTTAAGACGAATAACTTTTCAAAAAATAGTTTCAGAAAGAGACATTCAATACTAAACTTTTTTGTTACTTGTTAATTGATGAGATCTTTTAAGGTTTAGACATAAAAAAATAAAATCGCGCACTGCATTTCTTGAAACAGATATTATCTAGCAGTCTGGTATTCTAAAAATAAATGACGATAAGGCATTTTGTTATAATATTTATTAGTGACAAGTAGGTATGTACTTTACTAGATCTACAGTAAATGCTCAATGTGACCACCACCTTCCTGGACGCAAAGGTTGATTCGACGCAAAAAATTGAACTGTACTCGTTGTAACATTTTTGCATCATTCTTAATGGACTGTGAAGTGTTCTGTACTCTGGCCCAAAGTTCGTCCTGTGTGTTTATAGGACGAGAATACACTTTACTCTTTAGAGCTCCCCACACAAAAGAATCGCAAATATTTAAATCTGGTGAACGAGGTGCCCATTTTGCAGGAGCATCAGTTCCTCTGCCTATCCATTTGTTAGGAAACTGTACATGAAGATGATTCCGAAGGTTCAATGTAAAATGTGGTGGTGCTCCATCATGTAGTAAACCACATGTCGCGTCTAAGATTTAACGGCAAGTGTTCTAATAAATCGGGTAAGGTATTTACAAGGAAGTGTAAATAATTCTCTCCATTTAAACGATTTCGTAAAATGACAGGGCTTATGATGAAACTGCCGATTATCCCTACCCATACATTAATTTGAAACTCATGTTGAAAGTGGCGTTGCTTGATGACATGTGGATTTTCATCTGCATACACATGTTCATTGTGCAAATTTCTCATACCCCTCCTCGTGAAACATGCCTCATCAATAAAGAGAATTTTGCTATTAAAATTGACATCTTCAGCTCTTCTTTCTTGAATGAACCTACAAAACTCGAGACGCGCAATGGTATCAGCTGGCAGCTCCTGGACGTTTTGTACATGATAAGGATATATCAATTGTTCTTTAAGAACTCTATGAGCAACATTCTTTGAAACGCCTGCTTGTAATGCTAAGCATCGAGCACTTACTTCTGGATTTTCTTCTAGTATTTCTAGAATTTGTTCTTCTAACCTATGTGTGGGAATTGTACGAACACGTCCACGATCAGCTGTGATCGATGCAAGGTTTCCTGTTTTGCGAAGGCGTCTTTCAATATTTGCAAAAGTTTGACGATTGGACACGCGACGATTTGGAAATTTTTTGTTGTACACTCTAACACTTCTCTGACAATTTCCTTCGCAATATCCTAAAACCATCAACATATCCGTTTGCTCAGCATAAGTGTAGTTTACAGCCATCACTACGTAAATAACGAAGAATATTCACTGCAAAGATCACTAGCTAACACCAACAGCAATTTGAGTCGCTACACAAATGATAACCAATAGCTATTATCATTTATTTTTTAGAATACTAGACTGCTAGATAATATCTATTTAAGAAATGCAGTGCGCGGTCCTTCAGATTTTATTTTTTTGTGTCTAAACCTTAAAAGAGCTCATCAATTAACAAATAACAAAAAGATTACTATTGAATGTCTCTTCCTGAAACTATTTTTGAAAAGTTATTGGCCTTAACATTAAAAAGTTTTTGAGTGGTTTTGCCGGGTTACCCGTGTTTCGTACACTAATGGTCCACTGATAATAACTAACATCACCTTAAAAGATGACCTACATCTGTAAGGAGTGCAATACCAAATATCATCAAAATCGACAAAACCGTTCTTTTGTTATAAGCAAAATAAAAAATTTCTTTTGAACTTTGAATCTGAATACTGCCTAAACGAAGCACTTTTGGATATAAGTAAGTTGGGTTAAATCATCTTATTTTGAGCCCAGGAATCTGTGGTTAAGTGATGTCCACACATTTTAGAAACACCCTGTATATAGTGTCTAAAATGGAGGGTTTTCCGAAAAAATTGACGTTTCAAAAAAATTAAACAACTCCGTTATCCTGAAATTTATCCAACTGCGATTTCGTAGCTTTAATATGCATTACATGTGCTAACTAAAGCTAGTTCACCTTTCTAGTCTTGCTAAGTTTTGAGTAATCAATTATTTAAATTGAACTCCCTAAACTCATGGATAACTTGATTTTTTCAAATGACACCACCTAATTTTTTATGTGTTGTTGAACGTGGAATTTCATAAGCATTCTAATGATAAGGTTGTAAGTATCTAACTCTTATGGATTTTTGAGTAGAAGTTAGATACCGACAGTCTTATCATTAGAAAGGTTATGAGATTCTATGTTCAATGGCACATAAAAAATTAAGTGGCGCATTTGAAAAAATCAAGCTATCCATGAATTTAGAGAGTTCATTTTAAATAACTGATTACTCAAAACCAAGGGAGGCTGAAAAGGTGAACAACCAGCTGTAGTTACCACATGTAATGCATATTAAAGCTGCGAAATTGCACTTGTATAAATTGCAGGATAACTGAGTTGTTTCATTTTTTCGAAACGTCAATTTTTCCGGAAAAAGTAAAATAATGCAAAAACCCTCCATTTTAGACACTACGTATAATGCATAAAGTCACATTAGAATTTCCCAAGGAATCCAAATTTCTAATAAAAAATAGGTAGTTCCATTTAAAAAACCAACTTTGGTATATCGCACTTTTATGAAACACCCTGTACATACAGAAATAATTTTAAAATGTGTAGCTCATTGATTTGCACAACTTTCATTACAAAAGTTTTTTTCTAACCCCAATATTTTACGAGATATTCACCTTCCTCGCACTAATGGGCCACCCTGTATAAACAGAAAACGGAAATAATATTTTGTAATCAGTAAGTGCCGTTTCAGATGAGACGTAGGATGCGCTCTCCGTCCTACCATAACAAATTGATAGCATTGAGTTCAATTTGACATTTCACACGCGGGCGTGTTGCAGCAGCGCGTGAGCGAGTGCGTAATCTCGCGCCCGGGTATACGCTCGGCCCTTGCGCTCGACGTAGCTATGTCAGGCGTACGGACTTGTGGTGATAGGTTCTATTCACATGATACGCCGCATGACACCCGTTTTATGCATACGCAGTTGCCAAGACGTTGCACGTCTTTGATTTTAATTTACTAAATAATAAGCCGCAATGGCAATAACTCTTGATCTATACCGCGACGTAGTAATTTTGACACTACTCATGTGGAAACAAAAGCGCGACGTGTCCTAAATGCCCAACGTAGGACGTAGATCGCGTTATACGCCTCATCTGTATCTTAGTGATACAATGATAAGTACTGATGTCAGTATAACCACATCTGTGGTATAACACTATAAAGAATCTTTTGACTCAATTACAATATAAATTAGTGTTAGTCTAGCGTGTAAACAAATGACTAACCTGAACTGTTTAATGACAAGGGATGGTTGTTTTTCACTCGATTATTAAAATAAGATATTTAGAAAATAATACTAAACTAAAATTTGTATTCATAAATCTTCTTTCTTACTTTTGTAATCACACTATGTCGACAGATGTGTAAACAGTCCATCCTTCAATAATTATAGCCAACTAAATATTGGCTTATAAGTCGTATATAATTTGCCCACCTTGAGTAATAGAGTCGACAGCGCGCATTTGTGCAATAGTGAACTACACTGGAGTTCTCTCACTCCTGAAGAGTCCCAAAAAGACTAAACAGCTGTCGAGAGATTGTCGGTGTTTGTTTGCTAACATTTAATTAGCTATAATAATCGAAGAATTGACTTATGTAACTGCTTACACATCTGTCGAAAAAGTTGTTTTAATGCAAATTCATTTCGGACGTGTTACGTTAGCAACAGTTGACACTAGATGTCCCAAAAATTAAAGTAGTATTAAATCTGAATTTAGTTATTTTAAATGAAGTAACATTTCAAATAAAAGATTAAGTAGTAACTATTTGTTTACTTACTTTAAAAAAAAATTATGAAAGTGATTACAAAGTAAAAAACTATTTATAAATAGATTAATTGCCAGTGGATACAAAATAGATTAACATAATTTATCAAATTCCCAATTTTAAGAGTAACAGAATTAAAAATGTAACTTCGCAAATGAGTAATTCTCAACAACTATGTTTAATTATTCTTATCCAGTCTGTAATCTTTTCATACAGTTGAAAAGAAATGAAAACAATTAAATCGATCCCTTACAACACTAATACTGAACAGAAATAATTATCCCAACAAAACATAATTTCAATACTATAAATTTTTGCATGCAATTACCAAAAGATCAACAAACTTTGGCAAAGTATAACACAAAATCATCAATCATTTGATTACTAACTAAATTTGAAAATAATACTTCATTAGTACGAAATAATGGGATGTGTACCGCCTTCGATAATTAAACGTTTCTTATTTCTTTAATAACGACCGCGGTTACTCATTTAATAATTCAAAGAAAAAGGGATTCCCGGGATTTGACCTTTTGTACTTGCGTGACGAGCCAACGTTTTCGACAGACCGCAAAACCTTAACTACGCGATTGCTAGTATTTATCAAAATATCACTTAAAATGTTAGTAGATTATTGGATATTTATTGTCTTATTTTTGATATATTGATAACAAGCAAATTTTTGAATATTACAAAATTATTTTAAAAAAATCATGCAATGGGCCATGTAAATGAGAAGTGTTGATGGATAATATATTCCGCGCATATTAACAATAAAGAATAAACATTGTTGTATTAACGTAAAATTAACGTTCATATTTAAAAAAAAGATGTTGTTGAAACAGTTCCCCATCTTTTTAAGTGTTTTACGTCATAGGGCAGCAGAAGTATGTAGGTATATATAATTAATGGGCAGAAGTAATAAAAAAATTGATAAAATAGCTTAGGCACACAGCACCGTGTGTAGTTTGGCACAAAAACTGAAACTAAAATGTGTATAATATTTAATGACTAAATAATATTTTTTGCACTCCTAGGATGAAGAATTTAATTCCTAATCGCCAATACGAGTTGCTCCGCTATATGTTTCTACCCTACGTTGTTTTAGAAAATAATGCCAAAAAGTAACAAGCAGTAAGAGCACGCTATTGAATGTGGATATTATACTATAATTCAAAAAATTAAAAAAAAAAGAAACTCTTTTTGAAACTCAGATTAGTCGACAAAAATGATTAAAAAATGGCGGGCCTAGCTGTCCCGTATCCTAAAAGCTCTATGATCTTTAAATACCACAAAATCATGGTTACGTTGGTTTACGTGCGTTTGTGCCCCTGTATGTATTTTTCTTGTCGAGAAAAACATTTTCAACCAATTTTGATAAAAATTTTCAAACGTGTACTAATAACATAACTGTCGAACAGATTTTGAATAAGTTTAAAAATAAAAATTTTATAGAACATTTTGAAGTAGGTATAAAAAACAAATATTAAATTTTGCAAAAACGGTCCCTAAGTTCTCCTAAATACAAATTAAATGTAAAATTTACAGTTTATTTACTTTGTAGGATAAAAATTTAGTAAATCAATATCTTACGAAGGCGTAGAATGTATAAGTACATTATTTTCTTTTAATTTTGCGAATAACTTAAAATTAATGTTTACTTTGTGACAGTAAAATTAATATTAATTTCTTAAAATAAAATAAATATTAATTTTCTAATATTTGCCAAAAGAAACATTAATTTTGTATTTATATATCAAAATTATTATTTACTTCGAGTTAATAAGTCGAAATAAATATTAATTTCCAATTCTGAAGTCGAATTTCATATTTATTATGTGTTACTAAATCAAAATAAACGTTAATTTTGTGATATAAATCGAAATTAAATGATAAAGTCCAAACAATATTAATATCGGGCTAGTACAATTTGCAGAACATCCTCACGTACACTGTACGGGTTATCCTATTTTCGGCACGTTTGCGAGGTATCTCCCTTATTTTTATCATACCCTTTTTAGTTTTCCCGATACAGTGCGTTTCTGAAAATGTTGCATTTTCAGGCATCCTTCGTATCCTACCCAAGTAGCTATGTTGATTCAATATCTTTCTATATTGGCTCAATATACAGTTCAATATTGGACCAATATTCGAATTAAACAAAGTGCAATATCGTACCAATATTGGTAAGTTATATTGGTTGATCATTAGAAATTATGTTGATCCAATATTACCAAGTTGTAAATAATACTGGACCAATTTCATTTCAATCATAAATCGTATTAGTTTAATATACTCAAAAATTATTATAGTCCAGAAAAAGAAATATTAGTATTATATATTAAAATACATAATATTGTCTACATTAATTCATAATAGTACTTATTATTCTTTTGTCTTTTCTTCCTCTCACCCTCTCGGTCTCCAGCGGTAGCTAACGCTGTGTCAATAATCTTTTATATTACACATTCTTCAGAGTTAGCAAATTTAGATTGTATGCCACTAAAAACATAACACTAAATAGTGCACAATTATAAAAAAAAAACTGTTTAAATTTAACAGCTAATTTTCGGATGACATTATTATTTTTAATTTTTTCGGATTCAAAGTCCTATAACATTTTTATTTTTAAAGTTATTAAAAATTTGTTTGACAATTATATTTAAGATTTTGTAAATTTTCATCAAAACTGATAAAAATTTTATCTCGACAAAAAACATTGCACATTTTTTTTAAATTTTTAGAAATTAACCACACCATCTTTTTTTATTGATTTTAAAATCGATTAAACCAAATTTTCGTTTAAATCAAATTATTCCATCAAGTACTTGAAAATTGCCATTTAGATCAAAAAATTTTGTCAAATTTGAATGGTGAATAGTATGAAAAACATATCCTAAGACACTTTTAATAACATTTCAATAGTTTTAGAACCGTAAAAAAAAACTATTGCAAATTTTGAATTTTTTACTTTGAGGTGCCATTTTGTCATAACTATTTGTCTAACATATAAGTTTTAGTCAAAAAAGTTGTTTATTTTAATGTATTCTATAAACTCTGGAACACATATTTTGTGAGATACAGATACATATAAATACAACTTTTATAAGGCGGATTTGATGGGTTTATACAATGCCGTATCAATAGTTGACTGGTCACCTTTACTTACACTTGAGAGGCCAAATAATGCATGTTCAATATTTTATGATATACTATATAAGCAAATGGATGAGTATGTCCCAACTCAGAGACCCTCTGTTAAATCAAAAAAATTTCTAGTATAGTTTAATAAATCTATTATATCAATGGTTAAAAAAATCAGTTATGGAACCGTTATCGAAAAAAAAGTCTCAGTCACTATTAGATGCCGTTAAAGGTATTAAACGCCAAATCCACAAAGAAATAAGAAGTGAATATAAAATATTTATTTCATCAGTTGAAAACCAATTAACTGATGATCCAAAAAAGTTTTGGTCTTTTGTGCAAAAAAAAACAAAAACGTCACGTATACCTTCGTGCATGTAAGATGGTAGTGAAATTTTTGATAATGAACAGGACATTGTGAATGCATTTGCTAACCAGTTTGCTAGTGTGTACAACAATCATCAAGTTCATGAGTGTAATATTGAGGTGTGTGCTAATAGTAACCAAAGCTGTGAATTCTGCAACGAAAAGTGTTGCCCGTCAAACTTGATTGACTTATACCCGGAAACTAGTAGGTGTCTTACTTTAAGTTCTTTTTCGATCAACATTTCTGACATTTTAGAAATTACGAAAAAATCGTTTAAAAGTAATTTGGTCACTGGTCCTGACAACGTTCCAGCATTCTTAATAAAAGATTGTATTCATTATTTATCAATACCACTAGCTCATATTTTTAAGTTAATACTAAATACTAATGAGTATCCGATAGTTTGGAAAATGTAACGTATAACACCTGTATTTAAATCAGTAAACCAATCTCACATACAAAATTACAGACCTATAACTTTGTTGTGTAGTTTTGCTAAACTGTTTGAAAGCATTTTGTCCAAACTATTGTACTCGCCCATATCCAATGCAATACTAGAAGAACAACATGGCTTCGTAAAAGAAAAGTCTACATTAACTTATTTATATGAATTTACGGAATTTATATCTACTGCTATGGACAACAGATTACAGATTGACGCAATATACACAGATCTCACTAAAGCTTTTGATAGAGTTAATCACTGTATTCTACTAAAAAAGTTAAAATATTACGGCATTTGTAAGAAATTGTTGCTATTATTTAAAGCATTGATTGTAGGTAGATCACAGTTTGATGAATACGGTGGTTACTCTTCCGAAATTTTCCAAGCTATTAGTGGAATTGCTCAAGGCTCAAATTTAGGTCCAATATTATTTATTATATTTTATAATGATGTAGTCAAAGATCTGGCATGCAAAGTTTCTATATATGCTGATGACTTAAAACTCGCGCATATTATTAGATCACCTTTTGATTGTTTTAACCTGCAACATTGCCTGGATCAACTAAACTTGTGGTGTAAATCAAATTGTTTTGAATTAAATGTAAAAAAATGTAAAAAAATTACATTTACAAGAAAAACAGACAACATTAACTTATATTATAATTTGAATGGCACTGTTATAAAAAATTGTGAGTCTGTTCAAGACTTAGGAGTTACATTAGACAGCAGACTAAATTTTGGTCTACATATAATAAGTATTTCAAATAAAGCAATGAAAACTTTAGGTTTTTTAATAAGGAACACTAAAGATTTTTGTAATATTGCAAGTATAAGGCAAATTTTTTACGCACTAGTACACTCCAAACTAGAGTATTACAGTATAATTTGGAGTCCTTATACCCAAAATCACATATCATTATTAGAAAATGTTATGAGAAAATATTTGAAATATCTTTTCTTTAAAATGTATAAACGTTATCCTGATCGTCATTGTGATCTATCAATACTGCTTAAACATACAAATGAATACACTTTGCAAAGTAGACGTTGTGTGTCGTATTTAATTTTTTTACAAAAACTTATAAAAGGAAATAGTATATGTACGTGCTTGCTAAATACCGTAAACATTACTGTACCCCGTTCATCAAACAGTAGAAGTCATATCGTGTTACATTATGCTATTCCAAAGACTATTCACCACCACAATAGTACTTTGATTACTTGTTATAGACTATGTAACATGATAAACTTGAGTTTTGATATTTTTTATCAAAATTTTTTGTATGGTCCAATTAAGAGAAATTTATTTGCTTTTTTTTCTAATTAGTTACTAAACTTTCTGAGTCCACTTTAATAATATACACATAAATATAGTTTTTTTTGTTGTTAAAGAATATGTATATTATCTTATTTTAGCAATTGCGCTTTAATTTATTTATTTGATATTATATGAATAAAGGATTGTTATTGCAATAAGTTTGTCCACTATAGACAATTGTATGTCTGTTGGATTAATAAACGCATTATTATTATTATTATTGAAATCGTAAAATTACCTTTTTAGATGTGGAGTTTAACATTACTCTACATCTTATCAGATGGGTTCCTATTCCAAAAAATTTAACACTTTTTTTTACTTTTTCCAAGAAATTTTAGTTATAATGAATCTTCTCCTGGAAGCCGGCCGTCCTTTTGTAAACACAATATCCAAAAAACAACTGGTCCGAATTTAATGGAAATAGGTACACAGATGTTTTTTATAATACTGGAGATTTGAATATGAGTATAATCTAAATAGCCAAAAGGACACTAAACCTACAGCACTTTTTGCTTATGTAGAATATTTTAATAATATCTATTAAGAGCCGAAAGTAAATTCTTGATGCTTGCGTATAAAAATTACTGCGCGAGACGCAGCAAAAGCAGGAAGACTTTCAGCTTAAAATATACATACTATTTTTTTTGGCGACTGATACGCTACTATATCAAAAAACTTATTTTTAGAAAATATAAAAATTATCTGTTATCTGTTTTTATGCAATTTTTTATAAATTAAATGGGAGCATTTATGCACGAACGCTGCTAAAATTGTGTGTGCAGAGAGACGCGCGTCGCCTAGATACCCACGTCAGTTTTAAAGATGACAAAACCAAATAAACGTCTTGTGAGAAAAGAAGATCCCTGCGTCATAAGCATGTATACAGAGTGTTCACGAAATAGAGAAACAAACTTCTACTTTCAAAAATATGAAAAAAAAAGTTCCTATAAACATAGGTCCGCAAAAGCCTTCTAAAGGAGCTACGGTCCTTTGAATGTTGCGCCCAAGAAATGGTTTTTTATTATCTCAGGAACCCTTCGAGATGAAGCAATGCAATTTCGCGTACAATTTACTATTAGTAAGGGCTACTATCTTACAATATTGGTCAAATTTAATTTTAACCATAGGCGTGTGAAACCGGCGGGTGGGAGGGTAAATTTATTTATCATGTTTTTTTATCATTTGTCTTTTTTGACAATTTGATACCAAAATAGGATTTATTTTCTAAATTACATAAAAAGATACTCTTCATAAAATGTTGTAAGACCAACCATTTGAGAGATATGCCGCTTTAAATGAAACACTGCACGGTGAAGAGCTGAAATTAAGTAATAAAACTTCCATACAATCAATACATCAATAATTATTAATGTGTTATGATGTCTATCATCACTTTTGTTTTTGCATAAACGTCACTTTTTGACTATTTAAACTTTGTTTTTGTTATTAATTAAACCGTTTATTAATTAAAATAAAATTTTGTTTTGCATGGAAGTTTCATTGCTTAATTTCAGCTTATTTTCCAAATCATTTGTGAACGGAATCTTGCATCAGTATCATCCCTATCATGTACAATTACATCAGAAGTTAACTAAAGATCATTTTTAAAGAAAAAATTTCAACAAAAATTTACGGAAGACGAATTCTTTTTCGAGACGGTTATGTTCTCGGACGAATCAACATTTAATCGAAATGGATTCGTAAATCTACATAATTTTCATTATTACTCCAATGAAAACCCTCATTGCTGCCAAACAACGAATCAACAATATTTTCGGGACACATCATGGGTTCTTTCTTCTTGGATGGTCATCTAAATGCTTTGAGATATTTGCAGTTCTTGGTCAATGAATTCGTCAAATTGTTGATAAACGTTTCTTTCGCAATACTAAGGCAGGTGTGGTTACAACAAGATGGAGGTCCTGGACATAATGCAATGCAAGTCGGTAACTTTTAAAATGGAAACTTACCAAACAAATGAACTGGTTTGAACGGACCAATACTTTGGCTTCTCAGATGGTCAGATTTGACAAAATGCGATGGGGATTCATAAAAGTTAAGTTTACCAAACACCTTCAACAACACCTGACGATATTAGAAATCGGGTTCGTTTGGTCTTTAGGATATTACACCACCAATGCTCGCCAGTGTAGCGGCAATTTCGAGAAACGAGTTTGTCTCTGTCTCCAAGAAAACACCCGTTATTTCGAGCATTTGCTTTGAATTAAATTGTTTTTTTGGAACTTTTAAAAGAATAAATTTTTATAATCTGCTCCAAACTTTCTGATTGTACACATTCGGTGAAAGTCCCAACTTTTCTGTCTAATGAACAGACTATGTCGATTGTTGGATCTCAAAGAGTGCATTTATTTTAAGCTAGTTCGCGTAGTTTTGGAATGAAAGGCAGAAAGAACACAAAATTCTTTATCAGATAGTGTAAAAAATTACAAATATTCCCGTTTAAATACATCAAGACATACATATTTAAAAATTCTCAGGTTTATCGATTAATATCAGGTAATTACACAAACTTACAAAATAAAATTTGTCGAAAGTTTTTCTAGTAACAATGAAGTTTCAGATGAAATACGTAAGCGTGGGACACCCTGTATAGCTAATATATCCTTTTTATCTAAGTATTTTATACGGATAGTTTATGTTTTTATTTTTTGACACAAAATGACAAATATAATTTCTAAGATTATACAGTGAGGACGAAAAGTCAGGCTCCCCCTTAACTTTTGTCCATTTTTATTTAAAAGCTCAAATTAACACAGTGTACACAAAAATTGAGTTCTTTCATATGGTACTCATTACAAATGTGACAGCTCAAAATTGTTTGAGTAGGTTTCATAACCTCAAAATCTTAAATTAGAGTAGGGGTCGAGTGGGGTCTCAAACGAAAGCTTATTTAAATTTGCATACAACTGTGAAGTTTTGGAGTAAAATCTTAAAACGCTTTAAAATAAAATGAAAAACGCCATGCCGGTAAAAGCATTAGTGTCAAGTATATTATTGTTGTTTCTATGGAAACTACTTTAAACAGAACAAAAAAGTAAGGTTGACATCAGAAAACTAACTAAAACTATTATTGAAGCAGATGCACGAAGCGACCGCCTGCGACTCCAAGACAATGATACAACCTTTCTTCAGTTTCTCTACGTACATTCCTTAAAACTTCATCATTAATTTGTCTGCATTGATCAGTTATTCTAAAACGCAACTCTTCTATTGTTTGCACTTCAGTTTTGTAAATTTTGACTTTAAATAACCCCATAAAAAATCTAATGGGGTTAAATCGGGTGATCGGGCAGGCCACTCTAAAAACCTCATCGACCAATCCACCGGTTTGGGAAATTATTATCGAGATAGTCTCTTACATTTAAATAATAATGAGCGGGAGCTCCATCCTGTTAAAAGATAATATCCTAAAAAATAATGATAAATTGAGAATTAACCATGTTGATAGCTAGTTACTCTATGGAATTCTGGATTTTCTTGAGCGATTTCTTGTATTCTTGGAAATATTTGCCTTTCTAATAATTGGAGATAAATTTCCCCACTCAAATTTCCTTCCAGAAAATACGGACCAATGATATGTCCCCCCATTATCCCACACCAAACATTCACCTTTTGAGGGTACTGAGTACTAGTAACCCTAAACTGATGAGGATTAGTGTCCGACCAGTACCTCACATTTTGCCTGTTAACTTCTCCATTTAGAAAAAAATGTACATTCATCAGAAAAACATATGCGGCCCAAATAATCAGGTTCTTCTCTTATGTTATTTATTATCTGTTCGCAAAACTCCATTCGTCTGTCAGGATCATCTTCATTAATTTCATGTACAAATTTAAGTTTGTACGCATGAAACTTGTTTTTTTAAATACTTTTTAACTGTACTCTTACAACTACCTTGCTGCTCCGCAATAAAATTTGTGGTAGCAGTGGGATTTTCAACAGCACTCGCCAAAATATTCAATTGCAATTCTTCGGAAATAGAAGGACGACCTGAACTTTTTATGCGAAACGCTACCAGATTCCATGAATTTTGACAATAGTTTCCTGTAATATCTGCGATCGATTTGACGGTCAGGAAACCTAGCATTATACAAGCGGACTGCCTGATGAAAATTTCGATTTGCTTCTCCGAAGATTATAATGGCTTCAACTTTTTATATTAATTCTCTTTGCATAGTTAAGAATTCTAATAACAAGATACGAATGATACTTGTTTGACGTTTTAAACTACGTTTAAATATGTACTTCTCAAACTAAGCTGTCTTAAATATTAACCGTTCATATGGTTACCAATGTTGCCATGGATATGGAATAGGAGCAAGCCTGCTTATTTAATTTACTAAGCCGAAAACTCTTTAAAGTTTTCTTGTTGCCAGCTAGCGATAAGTTGATTATTTTGCTTTTAAACCCCATAGCTGTATGCAAATTTAAATAAGCTTTCGTTTGAGACCCCACTCGACCCCTACTCTAATTTAAGATTTTTGAGGTTATGAAACCTACTCAAACAATTTTGAGCTGTCACATTTGTAATGAGTACCATATGAAAGAACTCAATTTTTGTGTACACTGTGTTAATTTGAGCTTTTAAATTCAAATGGACAAAAGTTAAGGGGGGCTGACTTTTCGTCCTCACTGTATACAAGTACCTGTAATCTATTCCTTAAGAATACTATTTAAGTTCACGCCATGTAGAGGAAAATTAGAGTTGGGTAGTGGCCCTACGATTTAATGAAGCTTGGTAATTAGAAGTTATTTTTAATGCCGGAGATTTAATTAGATTTTGGGAATAATTCTTAGAGCTAAAGGGCACTTAACGTACTAATATTTTCTTATTTTTGAAATAAACATGAAAGTACTCTTTCTACTAATTTCTTTTTAAATAAAAATATTTTTTGATCTAGTAAATAATTATACGTATACGTATACAAAAAATGCTATAAAAGAGAATGAAGTTTTTTGTAAATTGTTTTTTTCAACAACCAATTTTGTTGACTAATTCGAACAAAATTCTCTTGGCTTTCACTTTGTATACGCTCTTACAAGTTTATTAGTATTAGAGCGATGTAGAGTTCTCTCCCAAACGTTTTTTTTTCAAACATTACTATTATAACTTTAGTTGTCTAAGCTTACACGAATTGATCAAAACAGCTGTGCGTTGCAATCGATGCCGTTACGATACACGTGTAATACAATTTTTGAGTATAATTGCCTCTTCAATCAATTCGAAAGTTACTTAGTTTGTTGTTACTCGGCAAATTAATGTGACTATGTTACACTAAAACAGGTCAGTTTGAAAATAACCAGATTTAATGACATACACAGACAAATTAATAAAAGCGATTTAAAATAAATCTTAAATTTTATAATTTGCAACAATTGCCGAAGATGTCGTACTTGTAAAAAAGTAAAAAACCTACCCTGAATTATTCTACTGAAGCGATTTGTCGCTTATTAATTTGTTTTACGGTGTTTGATAAGTTTTCACCGTAAACAAAAATTTTGTCAGGTAATCAAATTTGTTTACCCAGCTATTTCAGAAAATCTATATAAAAAAAAAAAATTACTTACTTCATAATATAGCACGTCATAATCGACGTACTGCCATATTACGTAAATGCATATCGATTCAGTGTCATAAAAGTTTTGTATACTTGTTAATTATTTAACGAACGTGTTACCTCATATAAAAATAACACTCACCTTGTTGGTGGTTCAACTCCATTTTCCTTATGAGGACGAATCTCGTGTATAATTACTTTCGATTTCGTCAAAGCTTTCAGGGTCTCTTCAACGTACTTTCGATCAGGTTCAATTCCTGGAACGATGAAAGTAATTTTCTTCGTCTGGCTGTCCGGCGGATATAATCGAATTTTGCATTCACTAGATAAACGCGGAACACCTTCATCCCAAGCTCTTGCTCTTAAAGTTACAATGTCATCCCCTTTCCACGAGGAACGAATTCTTAATTCTCCAGTGTTTTGTCTAAAGTTACATTATCGATGGGCGTCACTAATTCATAATGTACTACGTTGTTAGGTGGTGAAATATCTAAATCGACAGCTTTTATGAAAGCTGGAAAAGTAAATTGTTTTCGATCTTTATCTAAAATAAATTCATATGTAGTTTTTCAAATTTTGGTGCTTGATCATTAACATCTATAAGTTCGACAATAACGGTGGCGTTTGTTTTCAGTCCATTCCCATCCTCATCGGCAGCTTCGACGATAAATTGAAATTTGTTTACGGTCTCTGCATCTAACTCTCCAGCTACCTCTATCAACCCGTTGATATTATAAAGTTTAAATAAATGGTTATGAGGCCTAACAAACGTATGTATCTGATGTGATCACTAGACATTGAATCGGGATCAACTGCAGTTACTTTTAACACGCTCATACCAACTTCGGCACTTTCAAGAATTGAAGCTTGCCATTCCGATTGGTGAAATCGTGGCGGTAAATCATTTACATCATTTAACATCACAATAATTGGCAGTGATACAGTGTTATTTTCTTTCCCCAATTGTTTTGCTACCAAAACGCATTGCACCATGCGTCTTTGTTCATAATCCAAAAGAGTTGAGTCTCGAACACTAATAACAAATTTCCCTCGTCCTTCAATAACACTTGGATTAACGTCAAAAGTTCCATTATTGTTGATCAATTGCAAACTAAAAATTTCTCCAGGTTCACCAATTAGCTCTGCATTAGGAACGTTTAACCTTGTGCCGGGTGGTGAATTTTCATCCAAGGATGTTGATATCAATCGAGTTGAAAAATGTGCCAAATTTCCAGACGGCAGTGGTGGAAGTAATGCAATTTGAACGGTGGTCGATAGTGCGGGAGGTTCGTTTGCACCCACGCGAACTTCTTCCGCCACAATTGTTAAGATAACAGGCGCCCCTGCGTGTGAAATTGCTTGAATTTCTGATATTGGTTTTGCTAGTCGGAGTATACCTGGAATAGAAAGTGAAAGATTAACATACTACGTAGAATTGATTTTTTATTCTACAAATTGTGTTTTCATCAAAAGTAGACGGGTTTTCTAGGTAATCGATTGAAACGTTGACATAAATTGAAATGAAATTAAAAATAATAGCGTAGTCTTCTATCGAATATTTACTTGACGTCTAAAACAAACACTTATAACTCTATTAATATGCAATTCTAAATAACTTATTAATCCCATCTAACTAGAAAATATTAGTAGGAATAAAAAGAAATTAAACAAAACCTAAAGCCTTCTTCAGGCTGTTTGATCGATCGATTTAAAAATATCTTTTTGTAGAAGATTTAATCCTTCCTAAAGAAAATGTGTTTCTTCCTGTTTTAATTACAATCGTGCGCACTCAGAATTTATTTCTTTGTTACTTTACAAGTACTTGTAAAATATTCCTGAAACCTTTTTTCAACCAAAAGTTGTTTCTAATTTAATTTACATAAATTTAATTAAATAATCTTGACCAGAAACAGCATATTTGTGAGTACGAGTAAAGTTGGCAGGCCGAAGCGGAACGCTTATTTAAATAACATCACAATTTTCTTTTGTTTTAAGTTTCTTTGCATCAATTATTACTCCGAACTAATTGCGTTTTATTAGCTCTGTTTACTTATTTTTGAATCTATTTTTCTTATCATTGATACAAATTACTTATTTTTGGTCAAGCTAAACTAAAGTTTTTACTTCCAAGTTTTCTTTACAAGTTTCACAATTACTAAATTGTCGTACTTAATGTCTATTTAAATAATTAAAAATAACTTTAAAATTGTATAATTTGACTTAATTCTTCAAAAATTATTACAAATATTTATACAAATGCTATGACCTAATTTCGACCTAATTTACTTATTAGGTTTATTTTTGTTATTTTCAGTTAAAAATGTATAGAACAACCAACATAATGTACTGTAAAGGTGTTTTAGAAAATGCTTTCATGGCATGAGTTATAAAAAGGTTCTGGTTAGCCAGTTACCAAAATCATCTACTTGAAAGTGTATCTGAATTAGTCAAGAAATTGAATCAGCAAAATCATTTTCAGAATGCAATACCTGACGGCCTTGGTATGAAAGATTTCTTTCTAGACATCCCAATCTCTCTTACAACCTCTTGCCAAGCCTCGAGCTGATATTACCAAAGTGGAAATTTGTAGATGATTTGAAAAAGCAATAACCAACTTTTAGAGCAGGGATATTTAGGTGTTCTGTAGGATCCAAAAGAGTTATTAATTGTTACGGGACGGAATTTTCCTTAGCTCGAAAGAAAAACAAGTAATAATTAAGCTAAAAAAGATTGCAACAGGAAAGCAATGACGAAAAAGAATTTTTGACTGTTTCACTCACAGTTCGAGCTGATGGCAAAGTACCAAGTTCTGTAGTTTTTTTTTAATAAACGAATGTTACCAGCAACTTCAATTCAACTTGAAGGAAGGAAGACATAATTTTAACAGTTCTACTACCCAATTCTAGACATATTTTACATCCCTAGATGTGTGATTATTTAAGCTATTAAACAAATCTTGGAATGAATGCTTTCACAAATTGCGGCTGAACAACTAGGACAAAAATTAAAAGGAAAAATGTCCATTAAAACGTAAATTATACTAAGATTTAAAAAACTCAAGGATTGTGTAAATACTGAGTCTGCTAAAAATGTTAAATTTTGTTTCTTCTGAAAAAAAATAAGGAAATGCTCAAAATTAAACATCCAACAAATAGGCCATCAAAATGTGGAATATAATAATGAAGTAGACGAATGTGTGGTTACTTCAAATCCACGAGAATACAATTACAGGCAGCAAACACCACTAAAACAAAGTTTATCTAGGAATTTTTCCACACCTCTTAAAACGTCGTTGTTTTGGGCAGAAGACAAAATACAAACAAAGTTTAAAAGCTCAACCATCAGCGATGAGTTTATAGAATATCAACGAAGGGTTAAGGTAGAAAAAAAGGGAAAACTGATGAAAAGATAAATCGTACAGTCTTTCGCGTTTATAATGGCGCGGTTTACAGCAGGCACGTAAATTAGTCGTTCCCCTTTAATTACGTAGATACATAAACAAAATAAAATGGGATAGTTTTTGCTATTGTATAGGTAAACTCCACACCGGATTAACAAAACTTAATTCATTCATTATTGATGATTCATGATTCATTAAATTTCGGAAATTTAAAACAGGTAAACGTATTCAATGAGAAGGACAAAACAATGAACACTTTAAATAATTAGGAGATTACAATTTAAAATGTTGATATAATTCATAGGACAACATATTAATTATGAAATAAAACAAGGAATTTAAATGTGCAAACATCAGATTAGCCATTTGTAAATGTTCATAAGTAAAAACAATTGTTATGCTTATCACAGTAATTACATTACATTAAGGTGTATTTTATCTTTTCTGGCTTAAAAACAAATATTTTCTATAACAATACATTGATTTTCGGACAATGACCATGATTAATCTCTTAAACTATTGTGATGACAAAAATGGTTGTTTAATTCTGAATAAAAAAATATCGCAACTTTCACTTTTATAAATCTTCTATTATGGTATTTTTTACTATGAAGAGTTATTTATTAAGTTTTACATGAAACTACTATATCTAACTGCAGATGAACGTTGAACTTTATGAAATCATCATATGTATAGTAGTTTACAGTTTCAAATTATAGCTTCAGGCCCTCAGTTTTGTGAAGCCTACCTAATCAATAGCAAAATTTATTTTATCTATTTTATTTGATTTATATGTATGCAATTAAAGGGGAACAACTAATACATGTACCTGCTCTTAACCGCGCCACTTTAAACGCGAAAGACTGTACAAATAGAAGAATGATAGCTAATAACAAAAATTATATAAAAGAAGAAACCTGATGACGACCAGGAGAAAATAATGATTTCAATGAAAGTTGTTACAATAAGAACCAGAAAATGAACAGCAATATGTTGTTGGAGATTCTGTCATCGTTTTATATGAAGATGAAATTTTCCAGTCACGATAACCTAAAACTAAGAAACCTGGAAAAATTAAACATATGGCTCCATGCAGTTCTTATTCGAAGGACGGTATTCTGCTTTGTTCTGGTGGTAACTATTCTCCTGTTTCAATGAATAAGCGGGGTCAATATAATGTACCGAAAATCCGGCTACTAAAGACCAAATAAAAATAATACATACGTATTACACATAATGCAATATATTTATTCAAATGAATTTAGAATGTTCTTGCAATAAAATGGATTTTATTTTCCACTCCCGAATTTTAGGTTTTTCACCACTTAGTCGACAAAACGTACATGACAGTTAAAATAATATTCTCAAAACGGTAAACGTTCCAAAGGAGTCGATTTTACATTAAAAATCTTTTAGTTATATTTATGTGCAAGCAAAATTTTTGACCTCACGTTAAATCAATTAATTATCTATACATTTTTATTCGTTTAATGTCAATGTTTATTTTTTTCGATAAAATAATGATTAACTGTTATAACTCACATTTCTTAATTTTTACAATAATCTTAAGGGGTCGGATATTGGTACAGTTACGTTATTTGATTATTTATTTTTAGCAACAGTTTAACAACATTTTATTATCTAGCTTCAAAGTTTATTTTATTTACTATTTCATTTGAAAATATAGAGTGAGGTAATGTTGCGTACATTTTTCAACATCCTGTACTAAAAATATTTTTAAACTATCGAGAAATGGGTATTATGTCGAATTCATTTTTGGATAACTCTTCGAATAATACGCTACCAGAAAATCTACAGCTCCTGGTCACCGGTATAATCAATGCAAACACGATGTAAAGATAGACAAATTAAAAATTAAACATCTAAAAAAATAACCGTTTTCATCGTCAAAAACGTATTGATTAAAAGCTCAGTCCTGTGGGAGAGAGACATTTATGGATATATCCTCAATCATGTTTTGAAGTCACAAAATTGACAAACATCATTTTAAGTTGGCATATAAACTAAAACTATTATCATATTTATTCCGTTAATTATAGGCAATTCATTAAGCCGAAACAAAGAAAATAATCGAACATTCTTTGCATGCGTGTAATTCATTTATCAAAAGTATCGAGCAGCAGTTCATGATTTTTAAAGTAATTCTGATTTTCTGATAAGTCACTACCTTCATCGTATTGTATTACATAAAGCTTTTTTATTCATTTTTAGTTTAATCTTTTATTACTACAACTTAACCAATTTAAATCATTCTAATAAAACGCATCGTAAAGTTCTGGCTATTTATATAGGGTGTTCCAAAAGGAACTTTGGGATTTAAATGTTACATTATTTCCAAATAAGATAACTTAAATAACTTTCTATGGCCTCGTTTGGAAGATATGGACCTCAACAATCTTTTCTTTCAAAAAAATGGGGCCACTTATCACACTGCCAGTGTGATTTCTCGTTATGGTGACACGGGTTGGCCTCCAAGATTCTGCGATTTAACGTCGTTGGACTTTTTTACTTTAGGGTTTCCTTAAGGATAGAGTCTATACTAATAATCTACAGATAATTGATAAATTAAAAAATAAAATTTGTGCGGCTATTGTCGAAATTAACTTGCATATGTGTTACAAAATCATCCAAAATTTTACAAAAATAATCGCTGTGTGCAGTAGGACTCGCGGTGGAGATTTATCCGAAATCTTGTCACACATAAATAATTTTAAGACTTCTACTTTATGTTATTATGTTTATGTTAATAAATCGTTGAATTTAATACCAAATATTATTTGGAATTTAAATCCACAAGTTCCTGTTGGGACACTCAGTATTTGACAGATAAAATTATTTAAAAAACTATATTGTATTAAGGTTTACATGTACGTACGTATAAAAATTTATTTTTTATATAAAAGTCATCTTATGTAAAATAAATAGAAATCAATACATTTTGATTATTTATCAAATTTGTAATGTTACTCTTGGGCAGACATAAAGGAAATGACTGTTTACATCAGGTGGAATTTTGCGAATCAAAAATCAAAGTTGGTTTGGTATCTCATCAGACTGGACAAGTCAATTAACAATGTTGATTTCTTTTGTAAGACTAAATAGGTACAGACAGAACTTTTCCTCAAACAGAACTGAATATAGTTTTTGATGCCCTTCGGCAAACAAGAAAATCATGAATCGCTTTATTGTTTGTTCTAGGTTCTGTTTAGTTTATATACAGAGGATTAGTAAAGTAAAGGAGAAAATTAAAATTATAATTGGTAACATTCACCAATTCTCTTTGTTATTGTTAGATTGTTAACTGTTAATTTTCCTCTTCTTTATGAATACCATAGCATTGTGAAAAAAAGTGTCACAATATTTTAATTTTTATAGAAAACAAATATTACAATTTAATAAAAGGTCTAAGTAAGTAGTGCAGTTTTGGGGTAATTTAACCATTTAAAAAAATAAATTTTTCAGTTCTCCCAAAGAAAGAGAAATAGTGAGGTACGATTTTCAGAATTCTAAGAATACACTATTCTCCTAATTTAAATCTAAAATAGTAATACAAATACTTTACCTACAGGGGTAGTAAAAGGGGCAAAAATAAAATTTAATTTTAATTTTAATACTCGTAGAAGCCCGTAGAAAAATATATTTGGTAAAAAATTAATTACAACTATAATACTGTATAAGGTTCCTAAACATGATCATCGCTATACGGTAAGTCACTAGTAGTGCCACATTAACCTTATTATTCAGGGTGTTTCTTAACTCCGTGTTTTTCTCCTACGCCTTCTTTGTTTGACTTAATTTAGATGCAGTATACTCAGATTTGTAGAAGAGAACCAACTGCATCTTGAAAATATATTTTCTTCGAAAAAAGTTATTCACTAAAGTTGCATGCATTCCCTAATTGTATTGCATCTTTGAATTTACTTTAAAATGGCAGATAAAACGATATATACGGGTAAAACTAAGAACAACAGACACTATAAAATAAAAGGAAAAGGCAAATTTTAATGACAAAATTGCACATGGAGGAAGGTCAATAATATAATGGCGAAACAGAGAGGAAAGTTACATTATAGTAGGTAAACCATGCAAAAGGGAGAAAAGAAAGCGAAGTAGGGATGGAAAGATTGATTCACGTAAATTGGGAAATACAGGACAAGATAGAAGAACTCACAACGTTAATGAAACGGATATGAAAACGGTTCCAATGCTGAAGTTGGGAGAGTTTGTAGAGGTCTGAAAGACGCTGGCCAACTGTGTCAATACAGAAGTTTAAATTATTGTTGCTTAGTGATAAATTTTTAGTTTTTTTTGTTGATGTTTCAAGTGTCAAAAATAATCAATATATAAAAACAATTATTTGTATATTATTTATTAAACCCAAATACAATTGAGGTGAGACGCTACATTGGTGACCCCGACATTCAACAAAAATATATTGTTCGTAAGTACCGTTGAAGTTTTAACAAATTTCATTAAATGGAACGGCAAGAGCTTGCTAGAGTGTCTGTAAAGGCACCACCCTTTTGGAGAGCAAATCCGGAGTTGTGGTTCGCACAAATCGAGTCACAGTTTATTAATAGTAACATTACAACAGACGTGACTAAATTTCATTGTGTGGTCGGCGCGATCGAAAGCGATGTGTTGGCTGTTGCCAGTGATTTGGTCCTCAGACCTCCGAAAGAGAACATGTACCAAGCCCTCAAAACCCGCTTGGTTGAACAATTCGCAGACTCTGAAAAGAAAAAGATTAAAAAACTTCTACAGGAACTTGAATTGGGAGACAAACGTCCATCTTTCTTACTAAGAGAGATAAGAGATCTGGCACACGGCAAACTTGATGATGATTTTCTGAAGTCTTTATGGCTACAACGCCTACCTACAAGAGTGCAGGCCGTGCTCTTGGTTTCCAGTGAAGAATTATCAAAATTAGCACTACTAGCAGACAAAATCTTAGAAATAACAGAAGATCGCGAACTCTTTGTCGCCGAACAGAAGAAAGAAAAACCCAGTGTAACTAATCTTGAGACACAGTTAGCTGAGCTGTCTTTAAAAGTGGACCAAATAGTGGCCACTCAAAATAGGAGTCCTTCACCTTCACCTTTCAGAAGAAATAGATCAAGTTCTAGAACCCCTAGGTTCAAAAGTTGGTGTTGGTATCACAAAAAGTTTGGAAATAGAGCTTTTAAATGCAAAAAAACCATGTAATCACCCAGATAATCGGGGAAACGATTGGGCCCATCATTAGACGGGGCGACTAGTGATACCGGCCCTAAACAGTTTCGCCTATTCATTCACGATAAAAAGTCTGGGCTCAGGTTTCTAATCGATTCCGGGGCTGACGTTTGCGTGATTCCTCCAATTAAGTCAAAAATTCATCATACTTCTTCTTCCGTTCTATATGCAGCTAATAATTCCCTAATCAAAACTTACGGACGAAAAACATTAGAAATGGATTTGGGTCTGAGACGAAAATTCATTTGGTCTTTTGTAGTGGCCGATGTCGAAAGACCTATTATAGGTGCAGATTTCTTGCATCATTTTTCCTTATCGGTAGATCTACGAAATAAGCGCTTAGTAGACACATCGACCAACTTAACAAACACAGGTTTTATCCGCGCCGTCGAAGGAGGCATTCCGTATCTGGTCAGTACCGTAACGAATTTGGATAAATTACTCGCACAATTATAAAACAGTTATCAACAAGAACCCATTTACAACCCCAATATTACACTCAACGACACACCATATTTCTACGAAAGGTCCACCGGTTGTCGCAAAGGCAAGAAGGCTTGACTCAGAAAACTGATTGCAGCCAAAAAAGAGTTTGATTATTTGGTCGAACGGGGATTTGCCGCCCTTCCAAAAGCAATTGGGCCAGTGCTCTTCACATGGTTAAAAAACCAAATGGTGATTGGCGTCCTTGTGGCGACTATCGCAGATTAAATGCTAATACCATCCCCGATAAATTTCCTCTTCCTCATTTGCATGATTTCACTCATTTTTTGGCCAAAAAGAAAATATTTTCTACAATTGACCTTATCAGAGCCTACCACCAAATTCCAATTGAGGAATGTGATATCCCAAAAACAGCAATTATCACCCCTTTGGGTTATATGAATTCACTCGCATGACATTCGGACTGTGCAACGCGGCACAAACATTCCAACGTTTTATGATGAAAGTTCTCAATGCTTATTTCGCTTTGTCTACCTGGATGATATTTTGGTAGCTTCATCTTCAGAAGAGGAGCACATGTGTCATTTGCGAGAATTGTTCCATAGACTGGAAACTTATGGTGTAGTAGTTAATCCGGACAAATGCAAACTGGCACAAACGGAAGTAAAGTTTTTGGGACATCGGGTGACCGAGGAAGAAATTTATCCTCTTCCCAATAAAGTAGAATCAATAAAGAATTTTCCAGAACCAAAAAACATAACAGAATTAAAAAGTTTTCTTGGCATGATCAATTTTTATAAACGATTTATTCCCCGGGCCGCAGAAATTCAAATTCCTTTAAGTGAGCATCTAAAGGGACACCCCAAAACAAAGCAAGCAATTGTGTTATCTGAAAAAGCAAAACAATTTTTTACTCAATTGAAAGACGAACTTGCCAACGCAACTTTACTGGCGCACCCTGACGGCAAAGCATTTATAACCTTAACTACAGACGCATCCGACCTAGGAATCGGTGCAGTAGCCCACCAAATAAAAGATGGTAAGTTAAAACCTTTGGGTTTTTACTCTCAGAAGTTAGATAGTTGCCAAAAACGTTATAGCACTTACGACCGAGAGCTTTTGGCTATTTATAGTGCAATCAAATATTTTAGATTTATGTTAGAGGGACGACGTTTTGCAATCTTTACTGATCACAAGCCGTTAATACATGCATTTTCAAAGAAGGCAGATAAAACTTCTCCCAGGCAGGCGCGTCAACTGGACTTCATAAGCCAATTCTATTGTGATTGTCGCTGACACACTGTCACGCATCAAGATGATCTCAATCTCGGGCTCCATCGATTTGAAAACAATGGCACTAGCACAAAAGAGTGATAGTTTAGAAATAATTTGAATCTTTCGGGATCTTCGTTAAAGCTTAAGCCCATCAAAGTTCCCGGGAGTGAGGTAACTATCCTGTGTGACACAACGACAAATGTTTTGGGACCGTACGTTGATGAATTTCACAATTTAACACACCCGGAGCTAAAGCCGCGGGAAAATTAATTAACAAACACTTCGTGTGGTTTAACCTCAACAGAGACGTGTAAAGTTGGGCAATAGGCTGTATTAATTGTCAAAAAGCCAAAATTTCTCGTCACAACAGAAATGTTATTGATGGAATCGCCTTACCTAAATCACGATTCAGTCACATTCATATAGACCTTGTTGGTCCGTTAAAACCGTCGAATGGTTATGTCTATTGTTTAACGTGCATTGATCGGTTTTCCCTTACACGATAGTAAAGCAGATACAGTAGCGTCCGCTTTATACAAACATTAGATTGTCCGTTTTGGTGTTCTTCACTTTTCTCCTCTCTCACAAAATTACTAGGCATCACAAGAATTCGCACATCACCATGTCATCCACAGTCCAATGGCATGATCAAGCGTTTTCATCGCACAATGAAAAGAGCACTTGGATGTCATGATGCAAATAAATGGACACAAATATTACCTAGCGTTTTATTGTGATTAAGGACGATTTAGGAACCAGCCCAACAGTAATGGTTTACGGAACTTCTTTAAGACTCCCCGGAGAATTCTTTGAGGCTAGTCGTGGACAAGACGATATTTCTTTGTTTACCCAGAATTTAAAAATCACTCAACAATCTTAAACCAGTTCTAATCACCGTCAGAAACCGCAAATCAATGTTCATAAACAAAAACCTCACCGATTGTACACACGTTTTCATCCGAGATGATTCTGTTAAAAGTTCGCTCAAAACGTCATATGATGGTCCTTTTGGAGTGATTGAAAGAAACAAAAATTGTTTCAAAATTGAAATAGGTAAAAAACAGTTTCAATTGCTTTAGACAGGTTAAAACCGGCCTTTTTTGTCTCATCTGATCAAGACAACCCGCATACAGAATCTATTCCGACATATAAAACCAAGACATCGAACTCCCCTGTTAACCTAAACAAATCTATACTAAAATCTTATTTAATGGGTAACTCCAAAATCCAAGACGAACATGTTGTCAAAACACGTTCGGGTAGAAGAGTTACGTTTCCCAAAAAGTTAATCGAATACAATTCTTATTAAGGGGGGGTACTGTAGGGTATGAAAGACGCTGGCCAGCTGTGTCAATACAGAAGTTTAAATTATTGTTGCTTAGTATTAAGTTTTTAGTTTTTATCGCTGATGTTTCAAGTGTAAATAAAATTCAATATACACAAACCAAGATTTGTATATTATTTATTAAACTCAAATACAATTGGGTTCCTAGGATAAAACAGGAAAACATTATGGGAATGGAATATCACCAAAAGAATTCGAAATATAAACAAAATTAATAAAACTAACTAAAACTGAAAAGAAAATAGAAAACAGGTTAAAAGAAGAGATGTTTGCCAAAAGAACTAGAAAAATAAAAAATCAGAACGGGGCAATTAAGCGTATGACGCGACCAAATACGGAAGGAACAGAATGGAACCGATTGGGAATGAAGGAAAAGTAAATGTAGAAGGTAGACATTGGGGTATTTATTGCTTTTCTATAGGTATCTATAGTTACCAATAATTCATGAGAAATCATTTTCATTTATTTGCTGAAAAGTGAAAGTTTTACTTTTTAAGAATATTTTTCTTATTCTTTCGTAGTAGACAGAAAAGAAAGTATGTGTTTTTCAAAGGGGGGATAAAAACATTTTTTAAAGTGGTTAATTAAAACACTGCGTGTCTACACCATACATAGTATTTCGGAAATGCACCGAAACTGTTAAGAAATACCAACAACAAAGTGTCGTGAAATAGTAAATTAAATTGCCGCACGCTTATCGCACTAACTCTTATAAATCACCCTACTTATTGTACAAATGCTGATAAAGTTTATTCAACCCAACAATGAAAGAATAGACTGGATGTGACAAGCCAATTCTATTGCATTATTTAAAGATTTCTAATTTTTGTAAAAAAAAAACAACAGGGATTACCTATTATCTCAAATGATTGTTTTGTTGGTAGTATTTTATAGCTTACAGTCAATGGAAGATATTGAATATAATTACCTAATGTATAACGAAAATATTCTACATTTAGTAGTGTTGGGACAATAACCTGATACCATCGTCACAAATGTAGTTTTACTATAATCATTCTTATCATAAATCTATTGTAACTACAATTTCATTAAACCATAGTTGAGATAAAGTTTGATAATTTACGATATAGCAACAGGTTCTCATTTATTTCGCCAAATTCAATATTATTTCCTGAAATAAAACACACAAAGTACTTGAAACTTTTTTCGACCAATTCAAACTAAAATATTACTCATTATGAAACATTTCCGTCGTCGACAAAAATGCAATTAAGGCTATTAATAAGAAAATTTAAATTTAGATTGCGTTCAACCAAGACAACCTAATATTAAACTGTTTAAAACATTGGTTAAATACCATGAAAACATAATAACAGAAATAGAAATACATTAAAAATGCTTCTAATATGAATAAAATTACAAGGTGAAGGAGGCCAGCCTCGTTCCGGAAGCTGCATATCGTATAATCTAGCACGAAACCGCATGTAATTTATACAGAAAATCAATACTGTACCCGTATCTTCAGACAGGTTAAAGAAACTTGTGAATGGATTTCCTTCCGAAACCAAACCGTAATGAATTTTTCTTGGATTTCCACGATCACCATCTTCCGCGTGCACAGTTAAAATATAATCCCCAGGTTTTATGTTGGGATCCAGAATGGTAACTGGAGGTGCAACTGTAAACACCGGAGGAGTGTCTTGTTCATCTAAAACTGCAATCAGCAACGGCCAACTTGCTATGTTTCTTGAGTCATTTCCAGGTTCAGTCAAGGCGTCCTACAACGTTTTATTTTTAAAATAACCATACAATTAATAGATACTAAATTCTTACATTTGCCAAAATCGTGAGATGATGCGATCTTTGTGTTTCGTAATCTAAAGAACCTACAAGTATGACAGCTGCTTCAGCATCTTTTTCATTAATAAGACGTTGCCTCAGTCCGAAAAGTGGAGAACCCCATAACTCAACGAAAACAGCCTTTTCTCTCGTCGGATTCCCGCGTGCTATTAACGTACCCAACTCCGAATTACGTTTTGCCAATTCGGATACTTTAATCAAAGAAGGGGCTCCTGGAAATATTTCAGCTATCGGCGTGGCCGCGTTAGTCGCTCTAAAAGAACAACGCATTCGCACAGTCATCCCTCTAGGATTTCTCAACGCGACAATAAAATCGTAAAATCTACCCGCTTCTAACTTTTTCTCTAAGATTACATTCGCTTGACATACCGAATTAAATCGACTGCAATTTAGTGTTTCTAAAGATACAATTGTACTATCACCTTCTAAAACGAAACTTAAAGGAAAATCAAATGTCGTGTCTGTTGCACGTAACCGATAAATAACTGAAGATACAGAAGCGTCCGCTGGCACCAACACATTTTGCATAGTAGCTGTTGGATCAAAACGTGGATAAGACAATACAACGAGCGGTACGGTTAAGAACAATATCCACCACATTTTGAACAAAATCTTCAAAGCGCACGTTATCCAATTTCTTTACAATGACTTACTCTTACGCTTTCAATTTATTACTTTCAATTTGTTTCGTGTTTGCGAGAAACACGAAGACTTAACAGCGCTGTTGACTTTTCTTTACTTTGAAATGCCACGAAAAACTAATAAATAATTACGCAATTGTCTTATGGTTTGGCGGTAATCGAACAAAAATAATAAGCGCTACTCCATTCAAACGCGGTTTAATAAATACTGAAATGGGGCTTAACAAAATCTTGGTCATCTGGTCATAGAAGTGACCGGTCGCCAGGATACACACGCATTACAAACTTCTTAAATCGATTCTCCTACTGGACAATGTATGAACTGACCGTCCAGTAGGCAGTAAGTCGTCATGCGAATGATTTCTATGGTAATACTACACCAGATTAGCAATTTTAGTGGTGCAATTTACTTTAATATTTGGTCGTAAATTACCATTAATTACTAGGTATAAAAGTATCACGTGTTACAATTTTTTTGAGTTTACCAAATAAAGAGTATTCGATTTTTTTCCTGTGAGATCTTTGCTAATAAATCGTGTTGCGTGATGATTCTTCTTTATGAAGTAGAAAAATTGATTATTAGAAACTTATACTATTTGGTTCTCAAATGGTATATTGAAGGTAACTATTCTAAAATAAAAGATTAGGTACATTTCTAGTTAGGTACATATTAGTTTGTAAAGATTTAAAGGTTATTTCCAAAAATTCACAGCATTATACTTACATGTTCGCTCATGATCTTCGGCAATTCAATAAATATTTATATATTTATGAAAATACTAATGAAGTCTTTCTTTATAAAAAATTATTAATATTTTTAAATTTTAATTATAATTTTAGTTGCTTGTTTCTCAAACCATTATTGACATGCAATAAATCTCAAAAACATACTTAGCTTAAGTAAAAGTTTCTATTTGCAATAAGGTTTTTAAACAATTTATAAGCTTCCAATTTCCATACAACCAATTATTTCTAACAAAAATATTTAATTAAGAAGCTGTTACAATAAATTCGTGACTGAGCTAGATCCTTTTTAAAAACAAAAAAATGGGTATGTAAATTAAGTAATAAAATAATTAGATCATGTATATAAATAAATTTCAATCAATATAGGCAAAAGCTTTACTTTTGGACATTTATTTATTACAAAGCGTTGATTCCATCTTTCTGGGCAATGTTGCACGTAATCTAGACAAATGTTATAGGTGAAAAGGCCATTACGGCAAGGTTGAAGGGTGAAGTAATTAATTCTATATAAAATATATTTAAAATTGCAAGGTTTCGCATAACTTTACATTGATATTCTGAATAATGTGGTACAGGAAGTTGAAAATTTTGAATATTCCATCAAGTTCCAAAGGAAAAATGTTATTAGTATTTCCTATATCTAATGATGATTCACAAACTGAAAGTATTATAAATTTGCCAAATTAGATAATACTTCAATTTTATATGATTTGCTTAACAAATTTAATATTTTTTACCTATTGTTAGATCATAATTTAAATTGTACTAAGGCCAATGAGATTTAAAATATTAATATCGGTTTCGTTATCAGTAATGCTAGAAAAGGCGAAATTGATCCTAACACATCGCACTGAAAATGCATGAAATCCAACACCTTTTAATTTCCTGTCCCAAACAAAAATAGACCATTCTGTAAATATTGCTTAATTTTCGAAAAATCTGACAATATTAAATTGGGATCTTAAAAAACGAAAATTGCAGATAATTTTTCGGAATTAACTCCATTGATTCTGTAAAGTATAAGAAAAGTTTAGTAAATCGCGGGAATATTAACTCCAATAATAAAGCATTTATTTTATACAATAGAAAAGAACTTACACTCTGTGTCCATTTGTTTGTTGACATAATTTCCCAAGAAAACGATAGAAACTTTAGAGATAATTTAAGAACAATTTAAACTATATACTTAGTTTGTGGAAGGCTCTGGACGAAACAAGTATTTAAGTCCCTTAAGTTAAAGTTCAATAATTGATTCATGTAATAACATGATGTTAAATAAAATTGTTCAAAATATTAATCGATTAAATACCCTTATATCTCAGATTTCTTAATTTAAGAACACTGGTATTGAATGAAAATTTTCTTTAATTTGTGTTTCCAAACAAGCGTCAACTAAATTTGATACAAGGAATTTGCGTATTTTTGAAACATGCGAGAACCAAGATTTACTTGGTTATGTCAAAACAATTTGTTCAAAGACTGCAATGGTGTAATGAGTAAAACTAAAAATGTCTTTATCATTATATCAAAATCTTCAATTTTGCAAGGAAGTTTCCTGACATCTTTATTTATTGTTGTAAAAGTAGTAGCGTGCTGTTGCAGTAGGTATATGGGTGGGTAACTAAGAACGGCCGTCGGACATGCCCCAGGAACCAAATATAAAGTTGGGATTCTGTTATCGGCTAATTAAAGTGTATTTAAAATACATGAGGTACAATCCTCAAATATTTTCAAAAGTTTTTTTTAAGTTTTGTTGTAATTTAAAACCAGTTGGGAATGCGCAAGCTTGCATTGCCGGGATGAACAAAAGAACTGCTTATTTAGCTTAAAAATTTATTTTAATGATTAATTTGAAAAAATAACTAAAAAATTACAACAGGTACAAATAAATTAAATAATAATTAAAATTTATTATTATTTTCGAAAAATTTGACTGGACTTGTAAAATTTTTTAAAAATTTTTTTCGGGAGCCGATTTGACCACTTTGCCGATGAGATAGACAAAAAATGATCGAAGCAAAAATGTCTTAGATTTTGATGTTCTATAGGAATCCGAAAGAAAATTTTCAAAATGTCAACAGGAAAAAGCTACGGACATCCAGACAGACAGACAGACAGACTTTGTGAATTCATAAGATGAACTTTTGTTCATCGAAAATAAAGATAGTGGGGAAACGTCAAAATATATTTTTTTAAAATGTCGATTATACTTCGGTTATTTTTAACGGAATTTAACAAACCTGATCTTGTTAGAAAGCATTTTCCTTTATCTATCAATAGTATTTGATATAGTTTATATTTAAATAATAGGAAACTTCTTTAGCACATAAATAAATATCGTGATTTTTATCAAAAAAATTAAATGCAATGGTATTTTTTCTTTAAACAGTTAATTAGATTGTTAAGAGCTTATGATTTTATTAAAACCGCAATTAGATATCTTTTGCCTAACAGAAGTTATAAGGAAATAAACTTAAAATATAAATTTTCTAATCCTGACGACGAAATGTGCAAAGTGGTCTCAAAAACAAAGTTACCTGTGAAAATGACGCCTTTTCATTTCAACGAGTCTTTATAAGTAATATTTTTACCAATTAATATAGAAAAAATCAATTCGATTAGAAGACCAGTATTCGGCTCTTTACATCCATTCAATTAATCATATTATGAAACAGATATATTTTTATATGGGTAAACATTTTTGTGGGCAGATAGCTTTCAAGAGAATGAAAGAATACGACTTATCGTCACTATCGTATTAAATAAGAAGTTCGATCGGATATTTTTACAAACTTGGTAAAACTAAATTCAGTAAAAAATAGGGAACTACTAAGATAACCCGAATTTTGCTAAGGTATCTTCGGATACACCTCATTATATGTTGTAACGGTTTTAATAATAACTTAAGTGAAATGTGTGTCCTCACGACATCTCATTTTGATACTCTTTTATATGTTTGTTAGCATTGGAACGATATAAAGTTCTGCGCAAAATGGTTGTTATTAGATATGTAATTCTAAAACATTTGTTTTGTATATGTTTTTTTTTGATTAAACTAACTTCCAAATTTAATTTTTAGTAGTTTTTGTTTATAGTATAGGTCAAGACTCCACATACAAAGTTTCCCATTTTTAAGTACAAAATGTTTGAATATTTTGTAAGAAAACGTATTCTATTCTTAAATACACGGTGGCCAGAAAATACGGACAAACGCCAGGTAGAACGATTCTTTGTTCAATTCTGAGGCGATAATCTTAATCCAAAAAGTTATGCGATCCTTCCTTAAGGCGCACGAGACCATCAAACCTTAAGATGTACGGCTAAAATTTATCAAAATTCGTCAAATTTATCTATGTAAAATCATTGTGGTGAAATTTAGAAATGGAATTATCTCAAATACATCGATGTAACTAATCGATTAATCTTTGTTTAATTCTGTTGGGTCTCAAATTCAGTGGAATATTATCCAGTACTTCTTCTAAAACGTTAAGGTACTCAATTCCATTTAGACGATTTGGAAGATATATTGGTCCAACAACTCGGAGATTTAAAATCCCCAGCAAAACATTTACCGAAAATCTTCTCTGATGTCCAATTTCCCTTATTGCCTTGGGATTTTCGTCCGCCCAAAAATGAAAATTATGGCTATTAAAGACGCCATCTCTCGTAAACAAGCATTCGTCGCTCCAGAGAATATGCAATAAAAAGTTCGGCTCTTCTTGAATTCTTTGTAAAATAATGGTCTCGTGCGCCTTAAGGAAGGATCGCATAACTTTCTGGATTAAGATTATCGCCTCAGAATTGAACAAAGAATCGTTCTACCTGGCGTTTGTCTGTATTTTTCTGGCCACCGTGTATATGAATAAAAGTGTAACATGGCTATTTGCCCGGAAAAATTATTCCTGAAAAAAAACGGTAAGTGGAAAATAATCACATAAACCGAAATCACCACATAGGCTTGTAAGAGGTCCTTGCTGAATATAAATCAGAGTTTTAGAGATAATCGCAAAAACGGTTAAATTTCTGTGATGGGGTATAGCTCACGATATACCGTGCTTGTACAGGGTGTCCCATTTTTGATGGTTTTTGGGCGTACCTAGAAAACGGCTAATCGTAGAGTGATGCGGTTTTCATGAACCTTGGCTACTTTTCAAGAAACAATTGATTGTGCATTCAAACTTTCGTAACTCTCTTCGTTTCTGAGCTATATGGCATTTATGGAAATTTGTTGCCTAGCAGTTTCTTTGCTTTTAGAATTAGGAAAACGAGAAAATAACATCTTAAAATTTTCCATAGAACCCAATGAAGTACTGAGGATTTTCTAGAATTGAATAGTTTTCAGATAATGGTCAAACTTGATTTTTTTATAGAACACTCTATATATTAGTTGCCCATTGAATTCATTATGTTTTTACCTTTCCAATCATATATTATAACGTATATTTATTTTAAGCAAAGTATTCGTAATTTGTTTTTTTTTTTATTTTTTCAACATCAAGAAGTACATAAAATCCAAAACTAAATAGAATATATATACTTCAGAGACTACTGGACTCTCGGATTTTCTCTAATCCGAACCCATTTTCGAGCTTATATCTCCAAAAATATCGATTTTTCGAGTTTGGTAGAGAGAAAATTGTACCGCGCAAAATCCTTAGCAAAAGGAACACTTTGGATGGCTTGTAAAAATAAGACATCGCCAGTTATAACTGATGGAATTTCACATTTTCCGCATTATGAGGGTGTTCCGGGAGGAGGTCGAAATCTCGAAAACTCACATTTATTTATTTATTCTCCCTTGGTTATGATCAAATTTTGAAAATTTTCTTTTAGATCTAATAAATTAGCAAAGTTTTAGAAATTCCTATTGTATGTTCATCCATTAAAAATAATATTTAAAAATTTATCGCCATGAGTTCGTCTATTATAAGAGGTCGTGTTCCGTTAGGAAGGATTTTTCGAGATATGTTTGTTAGACAAATTAATGTTAATTTTCTATGTATATTGTACTGTTTCGTTTGGCTACCTAAATTTGGGACACCCTGTATAATAATCATAGGCAATTAAAATAGTAGTTTATGTTACAAAACCAAAATATTTTGGACGAATTGCTCCAATGGAATGAGTCCGAAAGTTGTTTTTGTTCGTGTATATTTCCAAATAATTTTAAAATGTAAAATTTATTAACCGGCAACTACTAAAATGACAAAACTTTTTAAACTATTACTGTTTAGCTATAAATCTCCGTCCCGTTGATGGTGATTTACCTTGTATATACTCATACACTTTGAACACTGTAGAGCAATAACAGTTTGTATTTAACATTAAAAGTCAGTGTACAAGTTGGTTGCAAACTTCCAAATTTGTGACATTAGTGATTACGCAGTTGCATACTTACAACGATTCTACCATAGATTGATGTCATATTGACAACGAAATAAATTTAATTGCGCTGTTTTCATACTAGATTTACGTACTCGGTGGTTCTGCTTGAAAGTGCTAGATATATTCTTTAACTAGATGCTGTTTAAAAAACAAAAACAATTTGTTAACCTTGCGGCCGAAAAATATTACTGGGCTTTAATTAACCAAAAAGACTTGTCAAAATGAAAAATACATTTTTTGCAGTCGAATAAAAACCGTTTTAAATTGTTCTGTTTGACAACTTTGAATAAATACAGGAACCTGGACGTATTATCCACGTCAAACAATGAGTCCTCTATGTTTCACAAACCAAAGCATTTGGCACTTGGCGCACGCGCAAACGCTATAATTTTATATAATAAACCTCCAAATGGCGAAGAAACGCATAACTTTATGTCGAAAATTTCTCATTTGATGCATATCAAAATCAATTTTTCCAAGACCACTATGAAAACATGACAATTCGTACTCATAAACCACTAGAGAAAATTTAGCATATCTGAAACATCTGGAGAAAATCATTTCGTTACTAGTAACGGTATACAGGGTTATTCAATTTGGACGCTCACCATTGGGATCTCAGAAACGGTGAGAGATAGAAGGTTGGTTAAATTGGGGCAAAGTTGAAGATTTTGGTGCTTGTTAATATTCACAAAAGAAATTTGACTTAACCGTTTTTTTTTTAGCTACTGTAAAAATTAGAAAAATGTGTTTTTCGTTTTTGGTTATAACTTTTTGTTTTTAAAGTTTTTGAAATCTGTAAAGACTTTCCTGTAGCAGGTTTTTATGCTGAAAACGATAGTAAAGTTATAATTGTCATAAGAAGTTTCGATTTTTCAGAACCATCATCAGGTTCATTTTTTCTTATGGACGTCATAATCAATTATTTTATATTTAGATAGATTGTTTTTGGAAATTACAACAATGTACCACATGATATACTTTTATATATAAATGTGAACCAGATATAATAAGTCTAAATTAGCTGTTGTAGGGGAATGTATATGCAGCCTTAACTTAAAAATATAAAAATGGAGAATTATGTAATTCTCAAAATCCTCTTCATTTCTGAATAAGATATCTACATTTAATGTTGACATAAAGAATTAAAGGTCATCGTATTATCTATTGGAAATACATAGATATATCAAGATCAAATTCTCTTGTATGTTTCTCCTTTTTGCAATATTAAAATAGGTAAATGTAAACGCTCTGTATATCATTGTGCACTTTTTCGCTTTCCCTTTTCAAATTCTAAAGTTAAATTGTAATTTAAGCTACGCTTTTTATGTACATGTACATCTTACATTGTTTCGTTCTTTTTCATGATTTACTTAAAAAGAAGTGAGGTCTTTGCCTCTATATTGCACTAAATTGATGCACAACGAAAGCAGGTAATTGTTGAGATCATTCCATTAGAACGGGAATACATATTAAAGCTGCGTTCTTTTATGCACGAACCTCAGATTGTTTCAGTTTACTTCACAGTGACGCTTTTCTGCATGCGTTCTATTTTAACGACTCACTTAAAAAGAAGAAAATAATCTTTTAACTCCCCTTTTCCCAATTACACCATTGATTATAAAGTTACTGATTACACTAAGTCGACGCCAAGCTCAGAAAGCGGGTAGTTGTTGAGATAGGAATCTTAGTGGCGGAATGCAGATTATTCGTTATTCAGATGAGCTAAGATACTCACATCTAACAGAGTTTCTCAATTATTTAAGTTCACTTCACAATGATCAGTTCCAGATAAGTTATTTTTAACAACTCACTTAAAAAGAAGTGAAATTTTTTACTTTCCTCTCTCCGGATTGCACTAAGTCGACACCAAGTTCAGTTGAGTTGTTCAGTTAGTAGCGGAAATGCAGATTATTCGTTAATTAGATGACGTGAAATACTTTAATAAAATTGTTCAATTCAGTTGGGTAAAAGAACGCAACTTTAGTTGAGTAATAGAATTTTGACATGGACGCCATCTATCAAACACACCGCTGAATCTCTGCAAACGTCATTTTAACCTATAGAGTCAACCTCAGATTAAATATATACTTCTTGCCAGGAAAGTAGATCCCTGCGTCATAAGTATAAGCATATGAATCAATATTAAAAACTTCTCAGTCAATTTAATCATTTACTATTTAGTTACTAGTTAGAATTAGAAAGTAACTAAAACAGTGTTGGCAAGATATGTGGTTGTCAGTTGAAATACTAACCTTAAAAAGTAACAATTGACAGCAATTTATAACCAAAAATACAGAATGAACCTAGAATGACAGCGACCGACATTTGACAGAAAGTCAACTTAAATGAAATTGAAGACAATTGAGTAACTATTCATTACGCATATAGTACATCTTCCCTCTTTATTTTACACATATCTACGTCTTATTCATACATTGATCGATACGTTATTTCGTACATCGGAAAATAATGACGCAAGTATCTTCTTTGGTGGCACCATGTTTAAGTACCTAAACGAGTAACGCTATATTCGCTTTATACCGAAAATGAACCCGGAGTGCTAGAAAGAGAGCACTGAAGGACGACACTAAAATATCACGTGACGAGTGGAAACTTGTAAGTGGAAGTGTATTTTATAGGTTAACAGTGACAGTTGACATACATTTTAGGTTGACAGTGACAGGCCGAAGCATGAATTTAACCTTTTTATATGCTGAATTCAAGTATAGTTTTTGTTAGTTTTCCACGCGTCACGATAGTGACAGTTCCGTCTTTCACCTCACCAAGGACATCCTCGACAACGCCACCACCACTGACTACAGAGGAATTCGCAACCCGCCTTTTACTCAACCGCGATGTAACACATTCCGCTGCTTTAGACGATGGACAACGCAACAAAGACATGTCATCAACTCCATCGTTCAACAAACAGCCACCGCCATGATAAAACGCCAACGCTGCAACCCTGCTGCATCCAAAGACAACAACACTCCACTCGCCCGTACTTAACGAGTGCATCCCTGTTTCAGAGGACACCGAATACACGTCACGAAACCCAGAGGCTGAAGACTTCGACGTACAGCTGCGTTGGAGCCACATGCCCGCCTTCATACGTCGCGAAGCTTCCGACGCCCGGTTTCGACGTCCATCGTCTGTCACAAACAGGACACGCTGGAAACAATTCTCGCGCACAGATTCGTCCTGGTATTGCGGCCCTAAGTCTTCGAGGTACCGCCTGTCGGATACAGGTACAAACAAAGTCGGTCCCACCTCACGAAGCTTATCATGCCCAGTTCCGACGTCTTAACGTTGACGAGTACAGCACACGCATCCTCTCAATTCTCCTCTAAAGCAACACTAGCATGTCTAGACGTCATAACAGCAGCAAAGCAAAGCCAGCATCTCAACAGATCACATCAAACAGCACAGCAACGTCAGCATCTCTACACGCCACATCAGCAGCACAGCTGTTAAGATTTTATTTATACAATATGCACGGTCAGTAGGTTTATTAATCATGTTTTGTCGACGTTCAGTCGCAACATATTTGTTGTTTATACGCACAAATGTAAATATTAGTCTGAATAAAACTCTACAACAGCAACGCCAACATCCTCGATAGTTTTCCGAATGGCCCTACACCATCGAAAACATCGAAGCGACGACAAACACAACCTCTGCATCGAAGCATCCAGCAGCAGCAACAACACATAGTATAAACGCCTCTAATCATTATCACTGTTTCATCTAGACCAGCCATGTCAAACTCAAAGTCATTGGTGGGCCAAAAGCATGAAGACCATAGACTAGGTGGGCCGCAAAACCTAATCTTAAAGAAGACAAACTACTGAAAATCTTAACGAAAAAAGTACTATTATGTTAGAAGTATATTTATTAAATTTCCAATAAAAGGACATTACAAAAACTTACAAACATTAACTTCTTTTGCCAGATATTTGACATCTTTTGTCTTTAATTAAGTTGTCTATTTGTGGCGTGAATTTATCGGCGGAAATAACTTTTAAAACTGCGTCCAAGTGTGCGTCCGTCAATCGCGATCTTGCGGGAGACTTGTTTCCTTTCATCAAAGAAAATAATTGATCACACTTATAGGTACTTCCAAACATTGACAGGATTTTACAGGCAAGTTTTCTCATTTCTTGGTATTGAAAAGGCAAGTACTTATAAAATTCGAATGTACCAACACTATCAAATTTTTCTTTTAAATGGGTTTGACACTGAATCTCAATCACTTCCATCTGCAAGTGAGGGGAACTTTATCAATATCGATAGTGAAAAGACCAGTAAATAAAGAAAAATTGTTTTCTTGGGATTTAAAATCCTGAAAACGCTTTTCAAATTCTGACAGAAGGCTTCCCATTTTCTCTGTATACATTTTGTATGATATTGGGCCACTTGTACTTTCCTGATACGCCTTGCAAGTCGGAAAATGTGACAGATTATCCACCGCTAACAGGTTTTCCACAGCATCATCTTACACTTGAAAGCTTTAACATGACCATGCATATCTGTTATAACTTGACGTGGTCCTTGCAATTTCGTATTTAAGTCCGACAAGTGTTTTGTGATGTCTACCATAAATGAAAGATCTTGTAAAAAGGTACGTCGGATAATAAGCTGACATCTTGTTCTTTCACTTCCATGAAAAGGCGTATTTCTTCTTTGAGTTTCCAAAACCGATCGAGAACCATAGAACACGAAAGCCATCGCACTTCTGCATAATAAGGTAAACCAGTGTACTCACTTTCTAAATCACGTAAAACGCACAAAACTGTCGCTGATTCAAGCCACGTGACCTTATGAAGTTTATCATTTTTCACTGACTTTAAAACGCTTTCCAACTTGATCACTTTTGAGCATAAAACTTCTTGGTGGATTATGCAATGAACATGATGAAAATCTGGTTTGTCACTGCCCGTTTCTCTGATATTTGTTTGTAATATTTTAATGAAGCCATTATTTACTCCAGTCATTGAAGGAGCTCCATCTGTTGCAATGGAATACAGTTTTGACAAATCTAAATTGTACTTTTGCAGAAGTCCATAAACAGCATTGAAAATATCCTCCCCAGTTGTTGTATCATGCAATGGTACTAATTCCATCAATTCTTCATAAACGTTGATATCTCTATCAACAGCACGAAGAAAAACAGCGAGTTGCGCCACACCACACACATCTGTACTTTCGTCACAGGCAATAGAAAATGCAATAAAAGAGTCTGATTTTGTTTTTATCTGTTCGCTTATATTGGCAGCCAACTCGGTAACTCTTTCAGCGACAGTATTCCGGGACAAGGATATATTTTGAAAAGCCTTCACGCTCCTGGGACTTACAATTTCCGCGGCCTTTACAAGGCACTCTTTATAAATTCACCTTCAACAAATGGTTTTGAGTGTTTTGCGATCAACTCCGACAGTACGTAGCTCGCTTGAACGGCAGATTCATTTTCTTGCTTTGGACGTGTAAACATAAGCTGTTGATCTTTTAACCGTGATTTTAACTCTTTTAACTTTTCGTTTCTAATCATGCCTGTATACTTGTCAAACTTAGTTTTATGACTATCATAGTGACGTTTTATATTATATAATTTTGGGACACCGACTGTACTGTTACAAATCAAGCAAATAATTTTGTCTTTCCACTTCACAGCAAAAAACTCTAATTCCCACGCGCATCTTAGTTCATCATCACAGTACTTTATTTTCGGTTTTAACAGGCTCGCGGGCCGCATTACATGGTTGTTTTCAAAATTGATTCGGGGCCGCAGGAAAATGCTCAGTGGGCCGCATGTTTGACATAGCTGATCTAGACAAACCTACTACAACCCAGCAAGAGCCTGTATCGTGATAACAATGTTCACCACTGGCCCAGGAATAATCTGTGGCGACATACCATTTCACCACCAACATATAATTTAGCAAACGATTAAATTCCTATGTTTCACAATTTCCAATAGAAATAACAGTTGCAATATGCAAGTCAAACGTTATAGATTACATAATAGGTACTGCAAACGCAGGAGACATCAGATATCAAGTATAAATACCTTAGTATAGACAGTAGTAGTAGTAGAAATAGCATAGCATCGATAGTAATGTCAGTAGTACGTCGGTAATGTAAAACTTCTAACTCAGTTTGTAAAACAGTGTGTCATGTTTATCTATATGGTGTCATGTGTGCAAATAAATAACTTTCAATCGCGCGTCGTATTATTGACACCTGCAAACCAAAATAAAGGTATTACCATTCTCTAATAGTACTTAAAAGCTAAAACCAGTTTCAAGAACGTTTTAGTACATTTTTATGAATGCAGTTGTTAGTATTTATCATCGAAAATATTACATTACTGAAATTGCAACTTTTGTTCATAATATCGTTTGTTATAGGTATAATAATCGAAAATATATGTTTCTGTTCAACAGAAAAATATAAATCTAACAAGAAAGTTGTTAAATCAGAAAATCCTGCTGTAAGTGTTTTTGAAAATTTTGTCAAATTGAAAATTGACGCTATGGTTACCAAATGTTGAAGAACAACATTGAAAAAGATCACAAAGTAGAGCCTATATGTCACTACAGATTCGAAATGAATTAATTGTCCTATGTTGGGAGAACATCCACACAGTCTTGCATATGCTTACAGTAGAGTAGTGACATAAAAAAATGCAAAAGTCATTGGAGATTTTTTGAAGAAGAAAAATTATAGTTCACAATCTAGAGTTTGAACTGCAGTGGACTCAAAATCTACAGCGTTTTTAAAAAAATTATATGTATGTATACATTCTTACTACGTATAGATATAATACACTGTCTTTGTTGTTCTGAATGGAATACTTTTCACAAAAAACACTATAGTAAAATCATTACCCGACCAAACGTTTGGTATCAGGTTTAGAAAGTAGCACCACAGCATAAATTAAATTATTTCTCCTCAAGGCTATTATGTATTTCATTAACAACTAAATACTGTAAATTAAAAAAAACATTTGTTAACTTACCGGTAGCAGTGTTGTTGATTCTACGTAAATTTAAAACAATGGCTAAAAAATTGAGCAAAAGGAAATCATATTATTCAATTCAATAAAAATTAAGTCAAAATTTATTACATTAAAGCGATGATTGAAAAATTTAGGAAGATATGCAGAGTATATGAATCAAATGTACCAAAAAGTGCCCCAACATGTAAATGGCTCTACCGTCGATTGACACTGTTCTTTTTATTATTTGTATACACACTTGGTCATTATTACAAAAATCACAGTAGTTTTGCTAAATATCATTTTTACTCCATAAAGTCGTCATTTTTGGTTCTGATTTTCTACAGGGTTTCTATAAATTAAATGAACAAAATTAACGATAAACGACGACGAATAACACACAATTACATCCATGGATAATAATTACAACGAAACGATGAAATAACTGACATTACGACATGAATTGGCTATCGATTTAAGCGGCAAAATTTGCATTTTAAATTTTCCAACGCTCACCTGATGAGTCAATCATTTATTAGAAGCCCTGTTGAATCATTATTTAAGACCATTGAGTTCCGAAGACTATAATGCGCTTCCATCAATAAAACCATTTTCACTATAACCATTGATTAATTAATTATTAACTATAATACAACGTTTTCCGTTTTGGAAACTCTTCGAAATACCGTCTGGCACTTTTACTTTCATCTAATTAAACAACTGCAATGGATTTGAGGAATTCATATTCTTTAGATACTTTTCCAAGAAATCATTTCTTTTCGAAACAATATGAGTTTGCTCACACAAATTGTGTCTATCATGATTTTGAAACTTGAAATTCGTGTCATTGATGAATGCTCGTGTGTTCTGTATAGTAACTGTAATTCTGCCTATTTGAAATGCAGTTCTCGTTTTAATCACATTTAAAAGATAATTTAATGTCAGTTGTAATTATTTAGCGTAAATTTCATATGTGTTCATGAATTGTTTGTTTCTGAAGTCGTGGAAGGTCTGTAGAACGCACTTCGATACGTGGTTTTTTTTTTAGTGTCAACGCGGCACATTTTCTAAGAGCACAAATCGAGGGCGATCAAAAGATCCTATCGTTACAGATAGGAGATTGTGTCAGGTCGTTCGGGATATGCTTCTTATTGTTCTAACAGGCCACTATTTTCTTTCTCTTTAGTAAAACTGCGCATAAAAGTATAGTTGGTTGCCTATTTATAATAGTTTGAAATAGGAGTTACGTATTTAGATGAGCTATTCAAGATTTAATTTTCTGACAAAAAAAATAATAAACAAGCGTTTTGCGCAGAACTCCACACGTTCTGATACTAACAAACGTGTAAAGAGTATAGAAAGTGTGCGGCGATAAAAGATTTTGCTCGAAATAAAATAAACGTCAAAACGAGATAGTCTAGTCGAGAAACAAGTTTCCTGCGAAAAATAGTTCTGATAGTCGTAAAATTATGAACAATATAACTCATTCAATTCGAAATGCCATTCTGAGAAAAGCGTTTTTAGGATTTTTTGCCGATGAAAATTGCAATTGTTATTAAGAAAAACTAAAAAAAGGCGGCTCATCCTTGTGACAACAACTCAAAAACTATAAGAGATAGCGAAAATCTCAAAAATATTCTGAAAGAGGAGGAAATTTCCGATTAACAACCTCCAACTCCCAAAATTTATAAAAAATGGTTTCAAACAAATATTATAAAACCCATTTAATGCCTCAATAAGAGATACATCCAGCAATAGCATACCAAATACAAACAAAATTTTTTTGAATAACATTATTCTAATTTGATATTTTTTCTTAGCTTTAAAAATCGTAATTAACAAAATAAAAGCTTTTATGATGTAATATCATTTAGTATATATAAACGAAGAGCCCCAAGCAAAAATTTATAGAAAAAATTGAGATAAAATTTTTTTCCAACGAAACCGTATTCTTTCAAGCGTCTAGATCAGGAGGGCTTCTTAAACTTTTTATATAGCGACCCCTTCAAGCTTAGGAAATTTTAAACGACCCCTCCTCCATATAATGAAATATATATTAACCGTAGATGTAGATGTAATATCGCACTATTTTACAATGTAAATAAAATAAGGATTAAAGAATACGTACCCATTCATTTCACATATATATAATTGGAAACGTTGACGGGATATCGGTCGTAATAAAACACAATAAATAGAATGACATAAAACTATATATATATATATTTTATTCAATAGAAAAAATAAACTTTTGTAACAATTTTTTTTATAAGAAAACATAAAACTATATCTATATATTCAATAGAAAAAATAAACTTTTGTAACAATTTTTTTTAATAAAAACATATTATTAACATCAAACAATATTAATGTGACGGATGTGATTGTTTATTTTACACAAATAATTAAATCTAGGCTCAATTTGAGTTAGTGCAGATCGTAATAAATTTTTAACGTTTATTAAAGTTGAACGGTATTTTGATTTTATGTAAGTTAATGTGGAAAAGGCTGATTCACATAAATATGTTGTACAAAATGGCAGTAATTTGTTCATTGCCATTTCCGATAGTAGGGGATATTCTGATTTGATTTCTATCCAAAATTCATGCACAAGCACTTGAGAAAATCTAAGTCGCAAGGTAGTATCACTTGTTAATTCGGCAAATTCTTCTTGTGCTTTTAAGTTTAAAAATTAATTTCTTCCATTTCAATTGAAAATGGATTGCAAATCCATTGTTGTGTATCGATATCATTGGGAAAATACCTATGCATGTAAACTTCCATATCCTTCAAATGATTAACTATAATTTTTGTTATAGGAGTATCTTTTTGAAATATTGTTACTAATTATATACTCGTCAGTAAATGGAAACATTTCGAGCGATCCACTTTCCACTCTGTTCTTCCATATAAGAATTTTTTAACAAAGGCCTCAAGTTTATTTTTTAACATAAACATATTAACGCAGACTCCTGCATTGATAAATTCATATCATTGATTTTATCAAAAATATCTGCCAAATAGCATAGCTTGAGAAGCCATAAATTATCTTGAAAATAATCGGCCAAATTAGAATTTTGCTCTGTTAGAAATATAAGAACTTCATCTTTTAAAGTTAATAATCGTTTCAAACTTCGACCTCTTGATAGCCATCTAACTTCAGCATGTAACAATAAACTTGTATAATCCGAATCCATGTCAATGCACAAATTTTTAAACAATCGACTATTAAGTGCCCGACTTTTAATAAAGTTAATGATTTTGACTGCATCAAAAACACAGTGTTTAATTCTGGTGCAATTTTTTAACAACAAGTGCCTCTCGGTGAATCATACAATGTGTAAATGTAATATGATCATTTCCAGCTTTAACAAATGCTGTAAAACCAAAATCTTGTCCGGTCATTGCTGCAGCACCGTCCGTGCACACACCAACACAATTTTCCAATTTAATCCTTCTTTTCCAAAAAACTCATTTACTTTTTATATATATCTTTTCCACGAGTATGACCTTCCAGAGGACGACAAAACAGTATATCTTCATGAATGCTTCCCTCATAAATATATCTTACAAAAGTAATAACTGTGCCATTTTTAAATGTCTGTCGACTCGTCCAGTTGTATTGCAAACTTTGAGCTGTCTTTAAGCCTCATAAGAAGCTGTTGAAATTGATCATTGCTAATGTCTGAAATTCTTTTGGACACAGTGTCATTTGATAATGGAATTTTACTAATTTCAGCAGCATACTGTTTTCCATGAACAATCTCGGACATTCTTATAGCTGCAGGTAGTAAAAGTTGTTCTCCAATAGTAAAAGGCTTTTTCGTTTTGCTATCAAATACGAAACTTCATACGATGCCAATAGATATTTATCATTCAAAGTAACATACTTCTCCAAAGTGTTCTTTTCTTTATTTGATGTTTGCAAAAGACGCTCAAAATATTCTATTGGCTTTTTGATAACGTTGCATGTTTAGTATTCAAATGTCGTTGCAGTTTTAACGGTTTCATGCTTTCTGCAGCCAAAACTTCTTTGCAAATTAAGCACACTGGTTGTTCTTCATTGTTGTGAGAAGAGCATGTGAAGCCATACTGCAAATATGATTCGTCATATTTTCTTTTTTGTTTTGCTAGAAGTCGCATTTGAAGCACTGCAACTTGGTTGTGACGGCGTGGCAGACTTATTAGTTGGAATTTTAATTAGCCATTTATCCATGATGGTTAAATAATAATAAATAATTAAACAAAATGTAGTTGAACTTTAACGTAATAATTAAAAACACCAACTGAAAATTACACAGTAAATACACATACTACGAAGACAAAGCTGAGTCAAACTGAAGTACAAACAGAAAATAACTACACTCGAATCTTTACCAGTGCAATGACAACAAATTACGATCAGATCAACCCCGACGCATGGCGTGTTCAAAGTGTGCAGCGCACAAAGGCACAGTATCACAAAGACGCCGAAAAATAAGCTTTCATTTATTTTTTATTATTCTTTTATAAAAATAATATGCCGATTCGCCTAGCCTAGCTTGATTATGCTTCCGTATTGTATGTATAAGCTGTAAGGCGACGCGGCGTCTGGGTACTTATAATCACTAAGTTATCTTGCAAACACTGACGCCGGCGGCCAGACATCAATGTCGAACGTTCAGTTGAAAATCGAGGAGCGCGTTGTATTTATTATTTTAAATGCTACTTCCATATTTTCATTTATAGGCCCTACATAACAGTTTTGCATTGCCACTTTTTCAAAAAATAGTTATAATAAAACTACAATAGTATTTTGTATGATTTTTATTTGTATTTATATTTGTACGTAGTGTGTATACTAATTTTAAAATTTTATTTATAATGATTGAAAAGTATCAGATCTTTGCGACCCCCTTTCAGTAGTCTCGCGACTCGGGGCGCGACCCACAGTTTAAGAAGCCCTGACTGTCTAGATGACACCTGAATTTTTTCAATTTTTAAATAATATTTAATACTATAAAAATTATTACATATGCGTATGCTAAAACGACCGCGCGGAACCTTAATTTTAGCGTTAAATTAAAATTATAAATAATGGAGCTAGTTTCGGGAGTTGGAGGTTGTATATTGGAAGTTTCCTTCTCTATCAGAATGTTGTTTGAGATTTCCGCTATCTCTTAAAGTTTTGAGTTATTGCCAAAATGCTGAGCGGCCTTTTTTAGTTTTTGTTAATAATAATTGTAATTTTCATCAGCAGAAAAACTCCCTAAAAACGCTTATCTCAGAATGGCATTACGAATCGACTGAGCTATCGTTCATAATTTTACGACTATCAGAACTATTTTCTCAGAAAACTTAAGGCGGCTGCACAATTACCTGGAAACGAGAACGGAAAAAGTTAAAACACACATATTCAATGTGTCCATGCACAATTAATTTCCGGTAACGAGAACGAGAAGCCGCCCTGGAACGGGAACGGGAAAGTTCATCAAGTTTTAACATTCCCGTTCTCGTTGCATTCTCGGAGCCAATCACAGCAAAGAGATATAATGCTAATAGCTGAGCCAATAAGAAAGCAGCTACAATTCTATCAAAATGTTCAGGTACCATTCGAGTATATTTGAACAACATTTCATGATCATTAGTAATCATAAAAGCGAATAAATTTGCAAAAGCTCCTTTCTCATTTCTCTCTGCAAATGTAGGTCTAACCCACCATCTAATAATATAAAAGTTAAATTCAAATGTAATTATCAAAATATTTGTTGTTAGACACCTTCTATTGTGAGGTAATTGCATTGTAGTATTCATACAGAGTTACAAGAAAATACATTTGTAATTCAAACATTTCGTCATTGCTAATAACATCCATTATATCGTTAACTTTTGATACTATTTGAAATTCCAAAATTTGATCTCTGCCAGCACAACTGACAAGTGTTTCAAACAAATAAATCTCCCCAGAAAACGTCAAATATCCCTAATGTTTCCGTTCCGTTCACCTTGATTGTATCTCAGTAATTACTTATCGGATCAAAAATAGTTTAAACAAAAGTTATGTATAATTAAATTATAAACAAACTTTTGTGTGAAAACAAATGTAAAACAAATATGTTTGTAAATACTTCGAAAATCTATGTAGGTTAACGGTCGTTTTGAATTGATAGATTATGCCCAAAATCTAGTCAGGTATGCACTGTTATAAGACTCAAAAATCAGATACGTGTAGGAAAAACTCCACATTTATGAAGAAAATGTGTGCAACGCGAAGCAATTTGTAAAATAGAATTAAACATTTCAGTTACTGCCGACATTAGTTAAATGTACTAACTGGTAAGCCGTTGTACGAACGCTACCTACTACACTATTCGGATATCGCGAGTATCACGCTCCCATGTTCCTTATAAGAGGAGTTAAAAATTCTCACTCTCACAAAGCTAAAATAAAAATTTCGTTTTAGAAATAAATGGTTCAAACAAAAGTTATTGACAACAGAATTTTCAACAACCAGAAACTTCAGCAGCGTAATTACTATTTGCTATTAAAAAGAACTACAACGTAGGCTAGATTCTGGTGAGACTGATCTTTCGATAAAGTATTACTATGGAAAACCAACTATCATTAATACTAATGTTCAAAAACCAATAGACTGTTCTGGTTCCAACCTTAAAAACACTCAATTACATATTTGTCATATTAATATTCGTTCTTTAAATTCATGTTTTCCTGTATTTTCCGAATTTGTTAAAGAAAATAATTTCCAAATAATTGCGGTCTCTGAAACATGGTTGACTTCAGACATGCCAAGTGAACTGTTCAGTATTCCTGAATACAATCTAGTCAGAAATGATCGTAAAACAAGGGGTGGTGGTGTGGGTTGGTACCTAAAATACAATATAAATTATGAAATTTTAAACCTGGAAGAAAAATCAAACATTGAAGAGTTATGGATAATCACTAGTATAAACAGAATAAAAATAGCCATTGGGTTGTGTATATACCCTACTGCTCATCATCAGAATTAGATCAACTGGAAAAATCTCTTAGTTATACAAATTTGGTAGCTGATAAAACTATAATCATGGGAGATCTAAATATTGATTTAATAAATAAAAAAGAACACCGTACTATATAATAAGTTTATGGAAGTTTTGGATATTTACCAGTTAACGCAGATAATTACAGAACCAACTCGTATATCTAAAGATAAAGCTGCATTGCTGGATGTAATATGTTTGTCAAAGGATATCATGACAAAAGAATCCGGAGTTATAGATTTACTGGATATATCTGATCATCATTTGATACATTGTACACTGGAATTGAAGGTACCAAACTCTAAACCAACAACATTAACGTTCAGGGACTATAGCGGAATAAATATTAATAACTTTTCTTTAGACGCATCAAGCATTGATTGGAACTACATCAACATGCTTGACAATGTTGATGAAATGGTGGATTTTTTAATAACCAACTCAATACTCTATTAGATCGTCATGCGCCCTATAAAAAGTATTAATTAAAAAGAGACGTGCACCTTTATTACGTACACCATCTTAAAATGAAGAACTCAAACAAAAGCGTATAACAAATATTTAAAGGTTAAAACTAAATCGAGTTTTGAGTACTACAAACAACTAAGGAATGTGTTAACTAATGCTATTAGACAAGAAAGGAAAGCCTACCTAAACTATGAAATAAACATGACTAAAAGTAACTCAAAATTATTGTGGAAAAAATTAAAGAAATTCAATGTTTATACAAATGATTCTCAAATTATACCTTTACATCTTTGTGATACCGAGACTTTAAACAGATATTTTGTGGAAGGCATTGGATCAATATCAATTAACGAAAACTTGCTGAGATTTTATGAGAACAATAAGTGTGATGGTATTGATGAAGAATTCTTTCACAGTGATAACGGAAAGGAAGTCGAAGAGATAATCCATAGTTTAAAATCTAACGCGCAAGGTATTGATAACATTTGTTTAAAATCTATTAAACTACTACTTCCGTATGTACTATCAAGCTTAACATACATAATAAATTATTCATTAGAATCTGCACGTGTACCGGAGATATGGAAAAAATCTACAGTGATTCCTATTCCAAGGCTAAACATCCAAAAGAGATCAATGACCTTCGGCCTATTAGTTTACTACCAGTCATGGCAAAAATAGTTGAAAAAGTAGTATTTAACCAAATATACTGCTTGGTAAACAACAATATATTACCTAATGAGCAATCTGGTTTTAGACGATGTTACAGCACTAGCACTACTCTGTTAAAAGTTACAAATGACATAACCACTGCTATGGATCGATCAAGTGTTACTATTTTAGTTGCATTAGATTTTAGTAAAGCTTTGACCTCATCAATCATGAGTTGTTACTTGCCAAACTTCTTTACTACAGATTTTCAAAAAGCAATAAACTGGTTTAAACATTACTTGTATAACCGTAAGTGCATGGTAAAATTAAACAATCAATATTCAACCGAACTGCAAACATCTCAAGGGAATACCTCAAGGTAGTATTTTAGGACCAATACTTTTTATCATCTTTACGGCGGACTTAGTTAATATTATTCCTCCAGAAGTGGCAATCAATTGTACGCTGATGATTCCCAGTTATATATTTCTGGAAAACCTGAAGAAATTAATCGGATGACGCAAATTTTAAATGTAGTTCTATCTAATATTCAAACATGGTGTGTAAACAATGGTTTAAAACTTAATCCTTTAAAATCGTGTGTTATGTGTTGTGGTCTTCAGAAGCAGCGTAAGAAAGCTTTGGAAAAACTTAATACTAATGTAGTTATAAATAATAGTGTTTTGCCGTTTGTGAATAACATCAAAATCCTAGGCATTAATGTAGACCCAGAACTTAAATTTGAAAAGTATGTGATAAAACAACTATCTCTTGCTTATTGTAAGTTCAAAACGATTTATAAATTTAAGTATTTGTTATCTCCTAGCCTAAAGCTAGTATTGGTTAATTCTGTAATTTTAAATAATTTTAACTACTGTAGTCCTGTTTATTACTTCTTCTTAACAAATCAATACAAAAAATAAGATAGGTGTACTTCAAAATCGGTGCTTAAGATATGTTTATAATATAAGTTTTGTTGAACGGATGTCCCCATATTATATTAGACACAAAATATTGAAAATGCAGGATAGGTTTGACATTCAGTATCTAAAAGTGCTATATAATATTATTACACATAAAAAGCCAAAATATTTATTAAACCTGCTAAACAACAGAATTGATATCCACACCTTAAATACTAGATTTAACAATGATTATAATATTCCTCAACATAATACCGTTAAGTTTAAAAGATCATTTCATATTTAGCTCCTAAATTTTTAAACAACTTTGGAAATCTTTTAAAGATGATGTATCTTGGAATATGATTAAACGTAAATTAAGAGAGCATTATTTTGTCGATAATGTACAAATATCTTAATATTATAGAAGTTTATATTATCTGTTTCTATTAGAATATCTAGTTTTACTTACTTAATTATTGCATAATTATTGCATAATTTTACTTTATTTAATATCATTCAATCTATGTGCTTAATACTTAAAATGTTTTGTTGGTTGGAGTGGCAGAACAGCAATTCGCTGAATTTTCATCCATTTGTGCTTACTTTTTACACAATAAATTTATTATTATTATTATTATTATTAACTTTTATCTCATAACTTTTATTGATATTGGTGGAGATGTTTTTTTTACTTCATTATAACGTGACTAACTCTAATTCGGCGGAGTATAAAAAAGGGGTGTGAAAAAATTTCGGTTTGGAAACCGTCGCATAACTCTCCATCTAATTTATAAGATGTGGAGTATTAAAATGCATCTTCTTGGAGGTTTTGCGATATCGGACGGAAATTCACGAGAACCAAGTGAAAAAAGTATGTTTAAATTTTCGATTTTGAAATCATCATCAATTGAAGTAATTTTATTATTTAAAACTTACATTTAAGAATCACATTTTAAAGTTATCGACTAAGTTTCTTCCGGCATTTTGTACTTGCATCGTTGAATCAATCATAAAGTTCAATCTTGACGTGTCCTTCGAAACTTTATGTTCTGTGTCAAGCAAGTCTCTATAAAAAATTCACCGCCCTTCACAGTCGTTGTTAATACCTATTTAGTCAATCACTTGTACCGTAATAGACATATTCAACACTACTTTTACTATGTAACTTCATTATTGAATGGTGCACTAAAATCTTTTTTAATGATTATATTG
>JALBCR010003604.1:0-54685 GCA_030710515.1 Abscondita cerata | reverse complement strand
TGCTTCCGTTTCAGTTACGTATTGCTATTGCAATTCTTCGGAAATAGAAGGACGACCTGAACTTTTATGCGAAACGCTACCAGATTCCATAATTTTGACAATGATTTCTGCCAATATCTGCGATCGATTTGACGATTGGGAAGCCTAGCATTATACAAGCAGGACTGCCTGATAAAAATTTCGATTTGCTTCTCCGAAGCTTATAATGGCTTCCACTTTTTATATTAATTCTCTTTGCATAGTTAAGAATTCTAACAAGATACGAATGATACTTGCTTGACGTTTTAAACTACGTTTAAATATGTACTTCTCAAACTAAACTGTCTTAAGTATTAACCGTTTATATGGTTACCAATGTTGCCATGGATATGGAATAGAACAAACCTGCTTATTTAATTTACTAAACCGAAAACTCTTCTAAAGTTTTCTTGTTGCCAGCTAGCGATAAGTTGATTATTTTTGCTTTTAAACCCCATAGCTTTAATGCAAATTTAAATAGCTTTTCGTTTGGGGCCCCACTCGATCCCTACTCTAATTTAAGATTTTTAAGGGTTTATGAAAGCCTACTCAGAAACAATTTTGAAGGCTGTCACATTTTAGCAATAGGTACCATATGAAAGAACTCGATTTTGTGTCATTGTACTGTGTTAATTTGAGCTTTTTAAGTTCAGAATTGGGCTATGGGGAAAGTTAAGGGGGAGGTGACTTGCCATTACTCTGTATGCTGAAGTACCTGCTAATCTATTCCTTAAGAATACTACTTTAAGTTCACTCCATGTAGAGGAAAATTGGGAGTTGGGTAGTGGCCCCTACGATTTAATGAAGCTTGGTAATTAGAAGTTATTTTTTAATGCCGGAGATTTAATTAGATTTTTGGGAATAATTCTTAGAGCCTAAAGGGCACTTAACGTACTAATATTTTCTTATTTTTGAAATAAACATGAAAGTACTCTTTCTACTAATTTCTTTTTTAAATAAAAATATTTTTTGATCTAGTAAATAATTATACGTATACATATACAAAAATGCTATAAAAGAATGAAGTTTTTGTAAATTGTTTTTCAACAGCAACCAATTTTGTTGATTTAATTCGAACAAAAATTCTCTAGGCTTTCACTTTGTATGCGCTCTTACAAGTTTATTAGTATTAGAGCGATGTAGGGGTTCTCTCCAGGCGTTTTTTCAGAAACATTACTATTATAACTTTAGTTGTCTAAGCTTACACAGGTTGATCAAAACAGCTGTGCGTTGCAATCGATGCCGTTACGATACCCATGTAATACAATTTTTGAGTATAATTGCCTCTTCGATCAATTCCGAAAGTTCCCACTTGGTTTGTTGTTACTCGGCAAATTAGTAACGGAGGCTATGTTACCTAAAACAGGTCAGTTTGAAGAACCAGATTTAATGACATGCACAACAAATGAATAAAGCGATTTAAAGACAAATCTTAGATTTTATAATTTGCAACAATATGCCGGATGTCGTACTTGTAAAAAGTAAAACCTACCCCTGAATTATTCTACTGAAGCGATTTGTCGCTTATTAATTTGTTTTACGGTGTTTGATAAGTTTTCACCGTAAACAAAAATTTTGTCAGGTAATCAAATTTGTTTACCCAGCTATTTCAGAAAATCTATATAAAAGAAAAAAATTACTTACTTCATAATATAGCACGTCATAATCGACGTATTTGCCATATTACGTAAATGCATATCGATTCAGTGTCATAAAGTTTTGTATACTTGTTAATTATTTAACGAGCGTGTTACTGTCATAAAAATAACACTCACCTTGTTGGTGGTTCAACTCCATTTTCCTTATGAGGACGAATCTCGTGTATAATTACTTTCGATTTCGTCAAAGCTTTCAGGGTCTCTTCAACGTACTTTCGATCAGGTTCAATTCCTGGAACGATGAAAGTAATTTTCTTCGTCTGGCTGTCCGGCGGATATAATCGAATTTTGCATTCACTAGATAAACGCGGAACACCTTCATCCCAAGCTCTTGCTCTTAAAGTTACAATGTCATCCCTTTCACACGAGGAACGAATTCTTAATTCTCCAGTGTTTTGTCTAAAGTTACATTATCGATGGGCGTCACTAATTCATAATGTACTACGTTGTTAGGTGGTGAAATATCTAAATCGACAGCTTTTATGAAAGCTGGAAAAGTAAATTGTTTTCGATCTTTATCTAAAATAAATTCATATGTAGTTTTTTCAAATTTTGGTGCTTGATCATTAACATCTATAAGTTCGACAATAACGGTGGCGTTTGTTTTCAGTCCATTCCCATCCTCATCGGCAGCTTCGACGATAAATTGAAATTTGTTTACGGTCTCTGCATCTAACTCTCCAGCTACCTCTATCAACCCGTTGATATTATAAAGTTTAAATAAATGGTTATGAGGCCCTAACAAACGTATGTATCTGATGTGATCACTAGACATTGAATCGGGATCAACTGCAGTTACTTTAACACGCTCATACCAACTTCGGCACTTTCAAGAATTGAAGCTTGCCATTCCGATTGGTGAAATCGTGGCGGTAAATCATTTACATCATTTAACATCACAATAATTGGCAGTGATACAGTGTTATTTTCTTTCCCCAATTGTTTTGCTACCAAAACGCATTGCACCATGCGTCTTTGTTCATAATCCAAAAGAGTTGAGTCTCGAACACTAATAACAAATTTCCCTCGTCCTTCAATAACACTTGGATTAACGTCAAAAGTTCCATTATTGTTGATCAATTGCAAACTAAAAATTTCTCCAGGTTCACCAATTAGCTCTGCATTAGGAACGTTTAACCTTGTGCCGGGTGGTGAATTTTCATCCAAGGATGTTGATATCAATCGAGTTGAAAAATGTGCCAAATTTCCAGACGGCAGTGGTGGAAGTAATGCAATTTGAACGGTGGTCGATAGTGCGGGAGGTTCGTTTGCACCCACGCGAACTTCTTCCGCCACAATTGTTAAGATATAGGCGCCCCTTGCGTGTGAAATACTTGAATTTCTGATATTGGTTTTGCTAGTCGGAGTATACCTGGAATAGAAAGTGAAAGATTAACATACTACGTAGAATTGATTTTTATTCTACAAATTGTGTTTTCATCAAAAGTAGACGGGTTTTCTAGGTAATCGATTGAAACGTTGACATAAATTGAAATGAAATTAAAAATAATAGCGTAGTCTTCTATCGAATATTTACTTGACGTCTAAAACAAACACTTATAACTCTATTAATATGCAATTCTAAATAACTTATTAATCCCATCTAACTAGAAAATATTAGTAGGAATAAAAAGAAATTAAACAAAACCTAAAGCCTTCTTCAGGCTGTTTGATCGATCGATTTAAAAAATATCTTTTTTGTAGAAGATTTAATCCTTCCTAAAGAAAATGTGTTTCTTCCTGTTTTAATTACAATCGTGCGCACTCAGAATTTATTTCTTTGTTACTTTACAAGTACTTGTAAAATATTCCTGAAACCTTTTTCAACCAAAGTTGTTTCTAATTTAATTTACATAAATTTAATTAAATAATCTTGACCAGAAACAGCATATTTGTGAGTACGAGTAAAGTTGGCAGGCCGAAGCGGAACGCTTATTTAAATAACATCACAATTTTCTTTTGTTTTAAGTTTCTTTGCATCAATTATTACTCGAACTAATTGCGTTTTATTAGCTCTGTTTACTTATTTTTTGAATCTATTTTCTTATCATTGATACAAATTACTTATTTTTGGTCAAGCTAAACTAAAGTTTTTTACTTCCAAGTTTTCTTTACAAGTTTCACAATTACTAAATTGTCGTACTTAATGTCTATTTAAATAATTAAAAATAACTTTAAAATTGTATAATTTGACTTAATTCTTCAAAAATTATTACAAATATTTATACAAATGCTATGACCTAATTTCGACCTAATTTACTTATTAGGTTTATTTTTTGTTATTTTCAGTTAAAAATGTATAGAACAACCAACATAATGTACTGTAAAGGTGTTTTTAGAAAATGCTTTCATGGCATGAGTTATAAAAGGTTCTGGTTAGCCAGTTGCAAAAATCATCTACTTGAAAGTGTATCTGAATTAGTCAAGAAATTGAATCAGCAAAATCATTTTCAGAATACAATACCTGACGGCCTTGGTATGAAAGATTTCTTTCTAGACATCCCAATCTCTCTTACAACCTCTTGCCAAGCCTCGAGCTGATATTACCAAAGTGGAAATTTGTAGATGATTTGAAAAAGCAATAACCAACTTTTTAGAGCAGGGATATTTAGGTGTTCTGTAGGATCCAAAAAGAGTTATTAATTGTTACGGGACGGAATTTTCCTTAGCTCGAAAGAAAAACAAGTAATAATTAAGCTAAAAAAAAAGATTGCAACAGGAAAGCAATGACGAAAAAGAATTTTTGACTGTTTCACTCACAGTTCGAGCTGATGGCAAAGTACCAAGTTCTGTAGTTTTTTTTTAATAAACGAATGTTACCAGCAACTTCAATTCAACTTGAAGGAAGGAAGACATAATTTTAACAGTTCTACTACCCAATTCTAGACATATTTTACATCCCCTAGATGTGTGATTATTTAAGCTATTAAACAAATCTTGGAATGAATGCTTTCACAAATTGCGGCTGAACAACTAGGACAAAAATTAAAAGGAAAAATGTCCATTAAAACGTAAATTATACTAAGATTTAAAAAACTCAAGGATTGTGTAAATACTGAGTCTGCTAAAAATGTTAAATTTTGTTTCTTCTGAAAAAAAAATAAGGAAATGCTCAAAATTAAACATCCAACAAATAGGCCATCAAAATGTGGAATATAATAATGAAGTAGACGAATGTGTGGTTACTTCAAATCCACGAGAATACAATTACAGGCAGCAAACACCACTAAAACAAAGTTTATCTAGGAATTTTCCACACCTCTTAAAACGTCGTTGTTTTGGGCAGAAGACAAAATACAAACAAAGTTTAAAAGCTCAACCATCAGCGATGAGTTTATAGAATATCAACGAAGGGTTAAGGTAGAAAAAAGGAAAAACTGATGAAAAGATAAATCGTACAGTCTTTCGCGTTTATAATGGCGCGGTTTACAGCAGGCACGTAAATTAGTCGTTCCCCTTTAATTACGTAGATACATAAACAAAATAAAATGGGATAGTTTTTGCTATTGTATAGGTAAACTCCACACCGGATTAACAAAACTTAATTCATTCATTATTGATGATTCATGATTCATTAAATTTCGGAAATTTAAAACAGGTAAACGTATTCAATGAGAAGGACAAAACAATGAACACTTTAAATAATTAGGAGATTACAATTTAAAATGTTGATATAATTCATAGGACAACATATTAATTATGAAATAAAACAAGGAATTTAAATGTGCAAACATCAGATTAGCCATTTGTAAATGTTCATAAGTAAAAAACAATTGTTATGCTTATCACAGTAATTACATTACATTAAGGTGTATTTTATCTTTTTCTGGCTTAAAAACAAATATTTTCTATAACAATACATTGATTTTCGGACAATGACCATGATTAATCTCTTAAACTATTGTGATGACAAAAATGGTTGTTTAATTCTGAATAAAAAAATATCGCAACTTTCACTTTTATAAATCTTCTATTATGGTATTTTTACTATGAAGAGTTATTTATTAAGTTTACATGAAACTACTATATCTAACTGCAGATGAACGTTGAACTTTATGAAATCATCATATGTATAGTAGTTTACAGTTTCAAATTATAGCTTCAGGCCCTCAGTTTTGTGAAGCCTACCTAATCAATAGCAAAATTTATTTTATCTATTTTATTTGATTTATATGTATGCAATTAAAGGGAACAACTAATACATGTACCTGCTCTTAACCGCGCCACTTTAAACGCGAAAGACTGTACAAATAGAAGAATGATAGCTAATAACAAAATTATATAAAAGAAGAAACCTGATGACGACCAGGAGAAAATAATGATTTCAATGAAAGTTGTTACAATAAGAACCAGAAAATGAACAGCAATATGTTGTTGGAGATTCTGTCATCGTTTTATATGAAGATGAAATTTTCCAGTCACGATAACCTAAAACTAAGAAACCTGGAAAAATTAAACATATGGCTCCATGCAGTTCTTATTCGAAGGACGGTATTCTGCTTTGTTCTGGTGGTAACTATTCTCCTGTTTCAATGAATAAGCGGGGTCAATATAATGTACCGAAAATCCGGCTACTAAAGACCAAATAAAAATAATACATACGTATTACACATAATGCAATATATTTATTCAAATGAATTTAGAATGTTCTTGCAATAAAATGGATTTTATTTTCCACTCCCGAATTTTAGGTTTTCACCACTTAGTCGACAAAACGTACATGACAGTTAAAATAATATTCTCAAAACGGTAAACGTTCCAAAGGAGTCGATTTTACATTAAAAATCTTTTAGTTATATTTATGTGCAAGCAAAATTTTGACCTCACGTTAAATCAATTAATTATCTATACATTTTTATTCGTTTAATGTCAATGTTTATTTTTTTCGATAAAATAATGATTAACTGTTATAACTCACATTTCTTAATTTTTACAATAATCTTAAGGGGTCGGATATTGGTACAGTTACGTTATTTGATTATTTATTTTTAGCAACAGTTTAACAACATTTTATTATCTAGCTTCAAAGTTTATTTTATTTACTATTTCATTTGAAAATATAGAGTGAGGTAATGTTGCGTACATTTTCAACATCCTGTACTAAAAATATTTTTAAACTATCGAGAAATGGGTATTATGTCGAATTCATTTTTGGATAACTCTTCGAATAATACGCTACCAGAAAAATCTACAGCTCCTGGTCACCGGTATAATCAATGCAAACACGATGTAAAGATAGACAAATTAAAAATTAAACATCTAAAAAAAATAACCGTTTTCATCGTCAAAAAACGTATTGATTAAAAGCTCAGTCCTGTGGGAGAGAGACATTTATGGATATATCCTCAATCATGTTTTGAAGTCACAAAATTGACAAACATCATTTTAAGTTGGCATATAAACTAAAACTATTATCATATTTATTCCGTTAATTATAGGCAATTCATTAAGCCGAAACAAAGAAAATAATCGAACATTCTTTGCATGCGTGTAATTCATTTATCAAAAGTATCGAGCAGCAGTTCATGATTTTTTAAAGTAATTCTGATTTTCTGATAAGTCACTACCTTCATCGTATTGTATTACATAAAGCTTTTTATTCATTTTTAGTTTAATCTTTTATTACTACAACTTAACCAATTTAAATCATTCTAATAAAACGCATCGTAAGTTCTGGCTATTTATATAGGGTGTTCCAAAAGGAACTTTGGGATTTAAATGTTACATTATTTCCAAATAAGATAACTTAAATAACTTTCTATGGCCTCGTTTGGAAGATATGGACCTCAACAATCTTTTCTTTCAAAAAAAATGGGGCCACTTATCACACTGCCAGTGTGATTTCTCGTTATGGTGACACGGGTTGGCCTCCAAGATTCTGCGATTTAACGTCGTTGGACTTTTTACTTTAGGGTTTCCTTAAGGATAGAGTCTATACTAATAATCTACAGATAATTGATAAATTAAAAAATAAAATTTGTGCAGCTATTGTCGAAATTAACTTGCATATGTGTTACAAAATCATCCAAAATTTTACAAAAATAATCGCTGTGTGCAGTAGGACTCGCGGTGGAAATTTATCGAAATCTTGTCACACATAAATAATTTTAAGACTTCTACTTTATGTTATTATGTTTATGTTAATAAATCGTTGAATTTAATACCAAATATTATTTGGAATTTAAATCCACAAGTTCCTGTTGGGACACTCAGTATTTGACAGATAAAATTATTTAAAAACTATATTGTATTAAGGTTTACATGTACGTACGTATAAAAATTTATTTTTTATATAAAAGTCATCTTATGTAAAATAAATAGAAATCCAATACATTTTTGATTATTTATCAAATTTGTAATGTTACTCTTGGGCAGACATAAAGGAAATGACTGTTTACATCAGGTGGAATTTTGCGAATCAAAAAAATCAAAGTTGGTTTTGGTATCTCATCAGACTGGACAAGTCAATTAACAATGTTGATTTCTTTTGTAAGACTAAATAGGTACAGACAGAACTTTTCCTCAAACAGAACTGAATATAGTTTTTGATGCCCTTCGGCAAACAAGAAAATCATGAATCGCTTTATTGTTTGTTCTAGGTTCTGTTTAGTTTATATACAGAGGATTAGTAAAGTAAAGGAGAAAATTAAAATTATAATTGGTAACATTCACCAATTCTCTTTGTTATTGTTAGATTGTTAACTGTTAATTTTCCTCTTCTTTATGAATACCATAGCATTGTGAAAAAAAGTGTCACAATATTTTAATTTTTATAGAAAACAAATATTACAATTTAATAAAAGGTCTAAGTAAGTAGTGCAGTTTTGGGGGTAATTTAACCATTTAAAAAAATAAATTTTTCAGTTCTCCCAAAGAAAGAGAAATAGTGAGGTACGATTTTCAGAATTCTAAGGAATACACTATTCTCCTAATTTAAATCTAAAATAGTAATACAAATACTTTACCTACAGGGGTAGTAAAAGGGGCAAAAATAAAATTTAATTTTAATTTTAATACTCGTAGAAGCCCGTAGAAAAAATATATTTGGTAAAAAATTAATTACAACTATAATACTGTATAAGGTTCTAAACATGATCATCGCTATACGGTAAGTCACTAGTAGTGCCACATTAACCTTATTATTCAGGGTGTTTCTTAACTCCGTGTTTTCTCCTACGCCTTCTTTGTTTGACTTAATTTAGATGCAGTATACTCAGATTTGTAGAAGAGAACCAACTGCATCTTGAAAATATATTTTCTTCGAGAAAAAAGTTATTCACTAAAGTTGCATGCATTCCCTAATTGTATTGCATCTTTGAATTTACTTTAAAATGGCAGATAAAACGATATATACGGGTAAAACTAAGAACAACAGACACTATAAAATAAAAAGGAAAAGGCAAATTTTAATGACAAAATTGCACATGGAGGAAGGTCAATAATATAATGGCGAAACAGAGAGGAAAGTTACATTATAGTAGGTAAACCATGCAAAAGGGGAGAAAAAGAAAGCGAAGTAGGGATGGAAAGATTGATTCACGTAAAATTGGGAAATACAGGACAAGATAGAAGAACTCACAACGTTAATGAAACGGATATGAAAACGGTTCCAATGCTGAAGTTGGGAGAGTTTGTAGGGTCTGAAAGACGCTGGCCAACTGTGTCAATACAGAAGTTTAAATTATTGTTGCTTAGTGATAAATTTTTAGTTTTTCTTGTTGATGTTTCAAGTGTCAAAAATAATCAATATATAAAAACAACTATTTGTATATTATTTATTAACCCCAAATACAATTGAGGTGAGACGTTACATTGATGACCCCGACGTTCAACAAAAATATATTGTCCGTAAGTACTGTTGAAGTTTTAACAAATTTCATTAAATGGAACGGCAAGAGCTTGCTAGAGTGTCTGTAAAGGCACCACCCTTTTAGAGAGCAAATCCGGAGTTGTGGTTCGCACAAATCGAGCCACAGTTTATTAATAATAACATTACAGTAGACGTGACTAAATTTCATTGTGTGGTCGGCGCGATCGAAAACGATGTGTTGGCTGTTGCCAGCGATTTGGTCCTCAAACCTCCGTAAGAGAACATGTACCAAGCCCTCAAAACCCGATTGGTAGAACAATTCGCAGACTCTGATGAGAAAAAGATTAAAAAACTTCTACATGAACTTGAATTGGGAGTGAAACGTCCATCTTTCTTACTAAGAGAGATAAGAGATCTGGCACACGGCAAACTTGATGATGATTTTCTGAAGTCTTTATGGCTACAACGCCTACCTACAAGAGTGCAGGCCGTGCTCTTGGTTTCCAGTTAAGAATTATCAAAATTAGCATTACTAGGAGACAAAATCTTAGAAATAACAGAACATTGCGAACTCTTTGTCGCCGAACAGAAGAAAGAAAAGCCCAGTGAAACTAATCTTGAGACACAGTTAGCTGAGCTGTCTTTAAAAGCGGACCAAATAGTGGCCACTCAAAATAAGAGTCCTTCACCTTCACCTTTCAGAAGAAATAGATCGAGTTCTAGAACTTCTAGGTTCAGGAGTTGGTGTTGGTATCACGAAAAGTTTGGAAATAGAGCTTTTAAATGTAAAAAAAAACATGTAATCACCCAGATAATCGGGAAAACGATTGGGCCCATCATTAGACGAGGCGACTAGTGATACCGGCCCTAAACAGTTTCGCCTATTCATTCACGATAAAAGTCTGGGCTCAGGTTTCTAATCGATTCCGGTGCTGACGTTTGCGTGATTCCTCCAATTAGGTCAAAAATTCATCATTCTTCTTCTTCCGTTCTATATGCAGCTAATAATTCCCTAATCAAAACTTACGGACGAAAAACATTAGAAATGGATTTGGGTCTGAGATGAAAATTCATTTGGTCTTTTGTAGTGCCCGATGTCGAAAGACCTATTATAGATGCAGATTTTTTGCATCAGTTTTCCTTATTGGTAGATCTACAAAATAAGCGCTTAGTAGACACATCGACCAACTTAAAAATAATAGATTTTATCCGCGCCGTGGAAGGAGGCATTCCGTATCTGGTCAGTACCGTAACGAATTTCGATAAGTTACTCGCACAATTTAAAACAGATATCACCAAGAACCGATTTACAACCCCAATCTTACACTCAACGACACACCATATTTCTACAAAAAAGTCCACCGGTTGTCGCAAAGGCAAGAAGGCTTGACTCAGAAAAACTGATTGCAGCAAAAAAAGAGTTTGATTATTTGGTCGAACGGGGGATTTGCCGCCCTTCCAGAAGCAATTGGGCTAGTGCTCTTCACATGGTTAAAAACCAAATGGTGATTGGCGTCCTTGTGGCGATTATCGCAGATTAAATGCTAATACCATCCCCGATAAATTTCCTCTTCCTCATTTGCATAATTTCACTCATTTTTTGGCCAAAAAGAAAATATTTTCTACAATTGACCTTACCAGAGCCTACCACCAAATTCCAATTGAGGAATGTGATATCCCAAAAACCCCTTTGGGTTATATGAATTCACTTGCATGACATTCGGACTGTGCAACGCGGCACAAACATTCTAACGTTTTATGATGAAACTTGTCTACCTGGATTATATTTTGGTAGCTTCATCTTCAGAAGAGGAGCACATGTGTCATTTGCAAGAATTGTTCCATAGACTGGAAACTTATGGTGTAGTAGTTAATCCGGACAAATGCAAACTGGCACAAACGGAAGTAAGTTTTTGGGACATCGGGTGTCCGAGGAAGAAATTTATCCTCTTCCCAATAAAGTAGAATCAATAAAGAATTTTCCAGAACCAAAAAACATAACAGAATTAAAAAGTTTTCTTGGCATGATCAATTCTTATAAACGATTTATTCCCGGGCCGCAGAAATTCAAATTCCTTTAAATGAGCATCTAAAGGGACACCCCAAAACAAAGCAAGCAATTGTGTTATCTGAAAAAGCAAAACAATTTTTACCCAATTGAAAGACGAGCTTGCCAACGCAACTTTACTGGCGCACCCTGACGGTAAAGCATTTATAACCTTAACTACAGACGCATCCGACCTAGGAATCGGTGCAGTAGTCCACCAAATAAAAGATGGTAAGTTAAAACCTTTGGGTTTTTACTCTCAGAAATTAGATAGTTGCCAAAAACGTTATAGCACGTACGACCGAGAGCTTTTGGCTATTTATAGTGCAATCAAATATTTTAGATTTATGTTAGAGGGACGACGTTTTGCAATCTTTACTGATCACAAGCCGTTAATACATGCATTTTCAAAGAAGGCAGATGAAACTTCTCCCAGGCAGGCGCGTCAACTGGACTTCATAAGCCAATTCTATTGTGATTGTCGCTGACACACTGTCACGCATCAAGATGATCTCAATCTCGGGCTCCATCGATTTGAAAACAATGGCACTAGCACAAAAGAGTGATAGTTTTTTAAATAATTTGAATCTTTCGGGATCTTCGTTAAAGCTTAAGCCCATCAAAGTTCCCGGGTAGTGAGGTAACTATCCTGTGTGACACAACGACAAATGTTTTGGGACCGTACGTTGATGAATTTCACAATTTAACACACCCGGAGCTAAAGCCGCGGTGAAAATTAATTAACAAACACTTCGTGTGGTTTAACCTCAACAGAGATGTGCAAAGTTGGGCAATAGGCTGTATTAATTGTCAAAAAGCCAAAATTTCTCGTCACAACAGAAATGTTATTGATGGATTCGCCTTACCTAAATTACGATTCAGTCACATTCATATAGACCTTGTTGGTCCGTTAAAACCGTCGAATGGTTATGTCTATTGTTTAACGTGCATTGATCGGTTTTCCCTTACACGATAGTAAAGCAGATACAGTAGCGTCCGCTTTATACAAACATTAGATTGTCCGTTTTGGTGTTCTTCACTTTTCTCCTCTCTCACAAAATTACTAGGCATCACAAGAATTCGCACATCACCATGTCATCCACAGTCCAATGGCATGATCAAGCGTTTTCATCGCACAATGAAAAGAGCACTTGGATGTCATGATGCAAATAAATGGACACAAATATTACCTAGCGTTTTATTGTGATTAAGGACGATTTAGGAACCAGCCCAGCAGAAATGGTTTACGGAACTTCTTTAAGACTCCCCGGAGAAATCTTTGAGGCTAGTCGTGGACAAGACGATATTTCTTTGTTTACCCAGAATTTAAAAAAATCACTCAACAATCTTAAACCAGTTCTAATCACCGTCAGAAACCGCAAATCAATGTTCATAAACAAAAACCTCACCGATTGTACACACATTTTCATCCGAGATGATTCTGTTAAAAGTTCGCTCAAAACGTCATATGATGGTCCTTTTGGAGTGATTGAAAGAAACAAAAATTGTTTCAAAATTGAAATAGGTAAAAAACAGTTTCAATTGCTTTAGACAGGTTAAAACCGGCCTTTTTTTGTCTCATCTGATTAAGACAACCCGCATACAGAATCTATTCCGACATATAAAACCAAGACATCGAACTCCCCTGTTAACCTAAACAAATCTATACTAAAATCTTATTTAATGGGTAACTCCAAAATCCAAGACGAACATGTTGTCAAAACACGTTCGGGTAGAAGAGTTACGTTTCCCAAAAGTTAATCGAATACAATTCTTATTAAGGGGGTACTGTAGGGTATGAAAGACGCTGGCCAGCTGTGTCAATACAGAAGTTTAAATTATTGTTGCTTAGTATTAAGTTTTTAGTTTTTATCGCTGATGTTTCAAGTGTAAATAAAATTCAATATACACAAACCAAGATTTGTATATTATTTATTAAACTCAAATACAATTGGGTTCCTAGGATAAAACAGGAAAACATTATGGGAATGGAATATCACCAAAAGAATTCGAAATATAAACAAAATTAATAAAACTAACTAAAACTGAAAAGAAAATAGAAAACAGGTTAAAAGAAGAGATGTTTGCCAAAGAACTAGAAAAATAAAAAAATCAGAACGGGGCAATTAAGCGTATGACGCGACCAAATACGGAAGGAACAGAATGGAACCGATTGGGGAATGAAGGAAAAGTAAATGTAGAAGGTAGACATTGGGGTATTTATTGCTTTTCTATAGGTATCTATAGTTACCAATAATTCATGAGAAATCATTTTCATTTATTTGCTGAAAAGTGAAAGTTTTACTTTTTAAGAATATTTTTCTTATTCTTTCGTAGTAGACAGAAAAGAAAGTATGTGTTTTTCAAAGGGGGGATAAAACATTTTTTAAAGTGGTTAATTAAACACTGCGTGTCTACACCATACATGTATTTCGGAAATGCACCGAAACTGTTAAGAAATACCAACAACAAAGTGTCGTGAAATAGTAAATTAAATTGCCGCACGCTTATCGCACTAACTCTTATAAATCACCCTACTTATTGTACAAATGCTGATAAAGTTTATTCAACCCAACAATGAAAGAATAGACTGGATGTGACAAGCCAATTCTATTGCATTATTTAAAGATTTCTAATTTTGTAAAAAAAAACAACAGGGATTACCTATTATCTCAAATGATTGTTTTGTTGGTAGTATTTTATAGCTTACAGTCAATGGAAGATATTGAATATAATTACCTAATGTATAACGAAAATATTCTACATTTAGTAGTGTTGGGACAATAACCTGATACCATCGTCACAAATGTAGTTTTACTATAATCATTCTTATCATAAATCTATTGTAACTACAATTTCATTAAACCATAGTTGAGATAAAGTTTGATAATTTACGATATAGCAACAGGTTCTCATTTATTTCGCCAAATTCAATATTATTTCCTGAAATAAAACACACAAAGTACTTGAAACTTTTCGACCAATTCAAACTAAAATATTACTCATTATGAAACATTTCCGTCGTCGACAAAAATGCAATTAAGGCTATTAATAAGAAAATTTAAATTTAGATTGCGTTCAACCAAGACAACCTAATATTAAACTGTTTAAAACATTGGTTAAATACCATGAAAACATAATAACAGAAATAGAAATACATTAAAAATGCTTCTAATATGAATAAAATTACAAGGTGAAGGAGGCCAGCCTCGTTCCGGAAGCTGCATATCGTATAATCTAGCACGAAACCGCATGTAATTTATACAGAAAATCAATACTGTACCCGTATCTTCAGACAGGTTAAAAAACTTGTGAATGGATTTCCTTCCGAAACCAAACCGTAATGAATTTTTCTTGGATTTCCACGATCACCATCTTCCGCGTGCACAGTTAAAATATAATCCCAGGTTTTATGTTGGGATCCAGAATGGTAACTGGAGGTGCAACTGTAAACACCGGAGGAGTGTCTTGTTCATCTAAAACTGCAATCAGCAACGGCCAACTTGCTATGTTTCTTGAGTCATTTCCAGGTTCAGTCAAGGCGTCCTACAACGTTTTATTTTTTAAAATAACCATACAATTAATAGATACTAAATTCTTACATTTGCCAAAATCGTGAGATGATGCGATCTTTGTGTTTCGTAATCTAAAGAACCTACAAGTATGACAGCTGCTTCAGCATCTTTTTCATTAATAAGACGTTGCCTCAGTCCGAAAAGTGGAGAACCCCATAACTCAACGAAAACAGCCTTTTCTCTCGTCGGTTCCCGCGTGCTATTAACGTACCCAACTCCGAATTACGTTTTGCCAATTCGGATACTTTAATCAAAGAAGGGGCTCCTGGAAATATTTCAGCTATCGGCGTGGCCGCGTTAGTCGCTCTAAAGAACAACGCATTCGCACAGTCATCCCTCTAGGATTTCTCAACGCGACAATAAAATCGTAAAATCTACCCGCTTCTAACTTTTTCTCTAAGATTACATTCGCTTGACATACCGAATTAAATCGACTGCAATTTAGTGTTTCTAAAGATACAATTGTACTATCACCTTCTAAAACGAAACTTAAAGGAAAATCAAATGTCGTGTCTGTTGCACGTAACCGATAAATAACTGAAGATACAGAAGCGTCCGCTGGCACCAACACATTTTGCATAGTAGCTGTTGGATCAAAACGTGGATAAGACAATACAACGAGCGGTACGGTTAAGAACAATATCCACCACATTTTGAACAAAATCTTCAAAGCGCACGTTATCCAATTTCTTTACAATGACTTACTCTTACGCTTTCAATTTATTACTTTCAATTTGTTTCGTGTTTGCGAGAAACACGAAGACTTAACAGCGCTGTTGACTTTTCTTTACTTTGAAATGCCACGAAAAACTAATAAATAATTACGCAATTGTCTTATGGTTTGGCGGTAATCGAACAAAAAATAATAAGCGCTACTCCATTCAAACGCGGTTTAATAAATACTGAAATGGGGCTTAACAAAATCTTGGTCATCTGGTCATAGAAGTGACCGGTCGCCAGGATACACACGCATTACAAACTTCTTAAATCGATTCTCCTACTGGACAATGTGAACTGACCGTCCAGTAGGCAGTAAGTCGTCATGCGAATGATTTCTATGGTAATACTACACCAGATTAGCAATTTTAGTGGTGCAATTTACTTTAATATTTGGTCGTAAATTACCATTAATTACTAGGTATAAAAGTATCACGTGTTACAATTTTTTGAGTTTACCAAATAAAGAGTATTCGATTTTTTCCTGTGAGATCTTTGCTAATAAATCGTGTTGCGTGATGATTCTTCTTTATGAAGTAGAAAAATTGATTATTAGAAACTTATACTATTTGGTTCTCAAATGGTATATTGAAGGTAACTATTCTAAAATAAAGATTAGGTACATTTCTAGTTAGGTACATATTAGTTTGTAAAGATTTACCCAAGGTTATTTCCAAAAATTCACAGCATTATACTTACATGTTCGCTCATGATCTTCAGCAATTCAATAAATATTTATATATTTATGAAAATACTAATGAAGTCTTTCTTTATAAAAATTATTAATATTTTAAATTTTAATTATAATTTTAGTTGCTTGTTTCTCAAACCATTATTGACATGCAATAAATCTCAAAAACATACTTAGCTTAAGTAAAAGTTTCTATTTGCAATAAGGTTTTAAACAATTTATAAGCTTCAATTTCCATACAACCAATTATTTCTAACAAAAATATTTAATTAAGAAGCTGTTACAATAAATTCGTGACTGAGCTAGATCCTTTCTAAAAACAAAAAAAAATGGGTATGTAAATTAAGTAATAAAATAATTAGATCATGTATATAAATAAATTTCAATCAATATAGGCAAAAGCTTTACTTTTGGACATTTATTTATTACAAAGCGTTGATTCCATCTTTCTGGGCAATGTTGCACGTAATCTAGACAAATGTTATAGGTGAAAAGGCCATTACGGCAAGGTTGAAGGGTGAAGTAATTAATTCTATATAAAATATATTTAAAATTGCAAGGTTTCGCATAACTTTACATTGATATTCTGAATAATGTGGTACAGGAAGTTGAAAATTTTGAATATTCCATCAAGTTCCAAAGGAAAAATGTTATTAGTATTTCCTATATCTAATGATGATTCACAAACTGAAAGTATTATAAATTTGCCAAATTAGATAATACTTCAATTTTATATGATTTGCTTAACAAATTTAATATTTTTTACCTATTGTTAGATCATAATTTAAATTGTACTAAGGCCAATGAGATTTAAAATATTAATATCGGTTTCGTTATCAGTAATGCTAGAAAAGGCGAAATTGATCCTAACACATCGCACTGAAAATGCATGAAATCCAACACCTTTTAATTTCCTGTCCCAAACAAAAATAGACCATTCTGTAAATATTGCTTAATTTTCGAAAAATCTGACAATATTAAATTGGGATCTTAAAAAACGAAAATTGCAGATAATTTTTTCGGAATTAACTCCATTGATTCTGTAAAGTATAAGAAAAGTTTAGTAAATCGCGGGAATATTAACTCCAATAATAAAGCATTTATTTTATACAATAGAAAAGAACTTACACTCTGTGTCCATTTGTTTGTTGACATAATTTCCCAAGAAAACGATAGAAACTTTAGAGATAATTTAAGAACAATTTAAACTATATACTTAGTTTGTGGAAGGCTCTGGACGAAACAAGTATTTAAGTCCCTTAAGTTAAAGTTCAATAATTGATTCATGTAATAACATGATGTTAAATAAAATTGTTCAAAATATTAATCGATTAAATACCCTTATATCTCAGATTTCTTAATTTAAGAACACTGGTATTGAATGAAAATTTTCTTTAATTTGTGTTTCCAAACAAGCGTCAGCTAAATTTGATACAAGGAATTTGCGTATTTTTTGAAACATGCGAGAACCAAGATTTACTTGGTTATGTCAAAAACAATTTGTTCAAAGACTGCAATGGTGTAATGAGTAAAACTAAAAATGTCTTTATCATTATATCAAAATCTTCAATTTTGCAAGGAAGTTTCCTGACATCTTTATTTATTGTTGTAAAAGTAGTAGCGTGCTGTTGCAGTAGGTATATGGGTGGGTAACTAAGAACGGCCGTCGGACATGCCCCAGGAACCAAATATAAAGTTGGGATTCTGTTATCGGCTAATTAAAGTGTATTTAAAATACATGAGGTACAATCCTCAAATATTTTCAAAAGTTTTTTTTAAGTTTTGTTGTAATTTAAAACCAGTTGGGAATGCGCAAGCTTGCATTGCCGGGATGAACAAAAGAACTGCTTATTTAGCTTAAAAATTTATTTTAATGATTAATTTGAAAAATAACTAAAAATTACAACAGGTACAAATAAATTAAATAATAATTAAAATTTATTATTATTTTCGAAAAATTTGACTGGACTTGTAAAATTTTTAAATTTTTCGGGAGCCGATTTGACCACTTTGCCGATGAGATAGACAAAAATGATCGAAGCAAAAATGTCTTAGATTTTGATGTTCTATAAGAATCCGAAAGAAAATTTTCAAAAATGTCAACAGGAAAAAAGCTACGGACATCCAGACAGACAGACAGACAGACTTTGTGAATTCATAAGATGAACTTTTGTTCATCGAAAATAAAGTAGTGGGGAAACGTCAAAATATATTTTTTAAAATGTCGATTATACTTCGGTTATTTTTAACGGAATTTAACAAACCTGATCTTGTTAGAAAGCATTTTCCTTTATCTATCAATAGTATTTGATATAGTTTATATTTAAATAATAGGGAAACTTCTTTAGCACATATAAATAAATATCGTGATTTTTATCAAAAAATTAAATGCAATGGTATTTTTTCTTTAAACAGTTAATTAGATTGTTAAGAGCTTATGATTTTATTAAAACCGCAATTAGATATCTTTTGCCTAACAGAAGTTATAAGGAAATAAACTTAAAAATATAAATTTTCTAATCCTGACGACGAAATGTGCAAAGTGGTCTCAAAAACAAAGTTACCTGTGAAAATGACGCCTTTTCATTTCAACGAGTCTTTATAAGTAATATTTTTACCAATTAATATAGAAAAAAAATCAATTCGATTAGAAGACCAGTATTCGGCTCTTTACATCCATTCAATTAATCATATTATGAAACAGATATATTTTATATGGGTAAACATTTTTGTGGGCAGATAGCTTTCAAGAGAATGAAAGAATACGACTTATCGTCACTATCGTATTAAATAAGAAGTTCGATCGGATATTTTTACAAACTTGGTAAAACTAAATTCAGTAAAAAATAGGGAACTACTAAGATAACCCGAATTTTGCTAAGGTATCTTCGGATACACCTCATTATATGTTGTAACGGTTTTAATAATAACTTAAGTGAAATGTGTGTCCTCACGACATCTCATTTGATACTCTTTTATATGTTTGTTAGCATTGGAACGATATAAAGTTCTGCGCAAAATGGTTGTTATTAGATATGTAATTCTAAAACATTTGTTTTGTATATGTTTTTTTGATTAAACTAACTTCCAAATTTAATTTTTAGTAGTTTTTGTTTATAGTATAGGTCAAGACTCCACATACAAAGTTTCCCATTTTTAAGTACAAAATGTTTGAATATTTTGTAAGAAAACGTATTCTATTCTTAAATACACGGTGGCCAGAAAAATACGGACAAACGCCAGGTAGAACGATTCTTTGTTCAATTCTGAGGCGATAATCTTAATCCAAAAAGTTATGCGATCCTTCCTTAAGGCGCACGAGACCATCAAACCTTAAGATGTACGGCTAAAATTTATCAAAATTCGTCAAATTTATCTATGTAAAATCATTGTGGTGAAATTTAGAAATGGAATTATCTCAAATACATCGATGTAACTAATCGATTAATCTTTGTTTAATTCTGTTGGGTCTCAAATTCAGTGGAATATTATCCAGTACTTCTTCTAAAACGTTAAGGTACTCAATTCCATTTAGACGATTTGGAAGATATATTGGTCCAACAACTCGGAGATTTAAAATCCCCAGCAAAACATTTACCGAAAATCTTCTCTGATGTCCAATTTCCCTTATTGCCTTGGGATTTTCGTCCGCCCAAAAATGAAAATTATGGCTATTAAAGACGCCATCTCTCGTAAACAAGCATTCGTCGCTCCAGAGAATATGCAATAAAAGTTCGGCTCTTCTTGAATTCTTTGTAAAATAATGGTCTCGTGCGCCTTAAGGAAGGATCGCATAACTTTCTGGATTAAGATTATCGCCTCAGAATTGAACAAAGAATCGTTCTACCTGGCGTTTGTCTGTATTTTTCTGGCCACCGTGTATATGAATAAAAGTGTAACATGGCTATTTGCCCGGAAAAATTATTCCTGAAAAAACGGTAAGTGGAAAATAATCACATAAACCGAAATCACCACATAGGCTTGTAAGAGGTCCTTGCTGAATATAAATCAGAGTTTTAGAGATAATCGCAAAAACGGTTAAATTTCTGTGATGGGGTATAGCTCACGATATACCGTGCTTGTACAGGGTGTCCCATTTTTGATGGTTTTTGGGCGTACCTAGAAAACGGCTAATCGTAAGTGATGCGGTTTTCATGAACCTTGGCTACTTTTCAAGAAACAATTGATTGTGCATTCAAACTTTCGTAACTCTCTTCGTTTCTGAGCTATATGGCATTTATGGAAATTTGTTGCCTAGCAGTTTCTTTGCTTTTAGAATTAGGAAAACGAGAAAATAACATCTTAAAATTTTCCATAGAACCCAATGAAGTACTGAGGATTTTCTAAATTGAATAGTTTTCAGATAATGGTCAAACTTGATTTTTTTATAGAACACTCTATATATTAGTTGCCCATTGAATTCATTATGTTTTTACCTTTCCAATCATATATTATAACGTATATTTATTTTAAGCAAAGTATTCGTAATTTGTTTTTTTATTTTTCAACATCAAGAAGTACATAAAATCCAAAACTAAATAGAATATATATACTTCAGAGACTACTGGACTCTCGGATTTTCTCTAATCGAACCCATTTTCGAGCTTATATCTCCAAAAATATCGATTTTTCGAGTTTGGTAGAGAGAAAATTGTACCGCGCAAAATCCTTAGCAAAGGAACACTTTGGATGGCTTGTAAAAAATAAGACATCGCCAGTTATAACTGATGGAATTTCACATTTTCCGCATTATGAGGGTGTTCCGGGAGGAGGTCGAAATCTCGAAAACTCACATTTATTTATTTATTCTCCCTTGGTTATGATCAAATTTTGAAAATTTTCTTTTTAGATCTAATAAATTAGCAAAGTTTTAGAAATTCCTATTGTATGTTCATCCATTAAGAAATAATATTTAAAAATTTATCGCCATGAGTTCGTCTATTATAAGAGGTCGTGTTCCGTTAGGAAGGATTTTTCGAGATATGTTTGTTAGACAAATTAATGTTAATTTTCTATGTATATTGTACTGTTTCGTTTGGCTACCTAAATTTGGGACACCCTGTATAATAATCATAGGCAATTAAAATAGTAGTTTATGTTACAAAACCAAAATATTTTGGACGAATTGCTCCAATGGAATGAGTCCGAAAGTTGTTTTTGTTCGTGTATATTTCAAATAATTTTAAAATGTAAAATTTATTAACCGGCAACTACTAAAATGACAAAACTTTTTAAACTATTACTGTTTAGCTATAAATCTCCGTCCCGTTGATGGTGATTTACCTTGTATATACTCATACACTTTGAACACTGTAGAGCAATAACAGTTTGTATTTAACATTAAAAGTCAGTGTACAAGTTGGTTGCAAACTTCCAAATTTGTGACATTAGTGATTACGCAGTTGCATACTTACAACGATTCTACCATAGATTGATGTCATATTGACAACGAAATAAATTTAATTGCGCTGTTTTTCATACTAGATTTACGTACTCGGTGGTTCTGCTTGAAAGTGCTAGATATATTCTTTAACTAGATGCTGTTTAAAAACAAAAAACAATTTGTTAACCTTGCGGCCGAAAAATATTACTGGGCTTTAATTAACCAAAAAAGACTTGTCAAAATGAAAAATACATTTTTTGCAGTCGAATAAAAACCGTTTTAAATTGTTCTGTTTGACAACTTTGAATAAATACAGGAACCTGGACGTATTATCCACGTCAAACAATGAGTCCTCTATGTTTCACAAACCAAAGCATTTGGCACTTGGCGCACGCGCAAACGCTATAATTTTATATAATAAACCTCCAAATGGCGAAGAAACGCATAACTTTATGTCGAAAATTTCTCATTTGATGCATATCAAAATCAATTTTTCCAAGACCACTATGAAAACATGACAATTCGTACTCATAAACCACTAGAGAAAATTTAGCATATCTGAAACATCTGGAGAAAATCATTTCGTTACTAGTAACGGTATACAGGGTTATTCAATTTGGACGCTCACCATTGGGATCTCAGAAACGGTGAGAGATAGAAGGTTGGTTAAATTGGGGCAAAGTTGAAGATTTTGGTGCTTGTTAATATTCACAAAAGAAATTTGACTTAACCGTTTTTGTTTTTTAGCTACTGTAAAAAATTAGAAAAATGTGTTTTTCGTTTTTGGTTATAACTTTTTTTTTTAAAAGTTTTTGAAATCTGTAAAGACTTTCCTGTAGCAGGTTTTTATGCTGAAAACGATAGTAAAGTTATAATTGTCATAAGAAGTTTCGATTTTTCAGAACCATCATCAGGTTCATTTTTTCTTATGGACGTCATAATCAATTATTTTATATTTAGATAGATTGTTTTTGGAAATTACAACAATGTACCACATGATATACTTTTATATATAAATGTGAACCAGATATAATAAGTCTAAATTAGCTGTTGTAAGGGAATGTATATGCAGCCTTAACTTAAAAATATAAAAATGGAGAATTATGTAATTCTCAAAATCCTCTTCATTTCTGAATAAGATATCTACATTTAATGTTGACATAAAGAATTAAAGGTCATCGTATTATCTATTGGAAATACATAGATATATCAAGATCAAATTCTCTTGTATGTTTCTCCTTTTTGCAATATTAAAATAGGTAAATGTAAACGCTCTGTATATCATTGTGCACTTTTTCGCTTTCCCTTTTCAAATTCTAAAGTTAAATTGTAATTTAAGCTACGCTTTTTTATGTACATGTACATCTTACATTGTTTCGTTCTTTTTTCATGATTTACTTAAAAAAGAAGTGAGGTCTTTTGCCTCTATATTGCACTAAATTGATGCACAACGAAAGCAGGTAATTGTTGAGATCATTCCATTAGAACGGGAATACATATTAAAGCTGCGTTCTTTTATGCACGAACCTCAGATTGTTTCAGTTTACTTCACAGTGACGCTTTTCTGCATGCGTTCTATTTTAACGACTCACTTAAAAAAGAAGAAAATAATCTTTTAACTCCCCTTTTTCCCAATTACACCATTGATTATAAAGTTACTGATTACACTAAGTCGACGCCAAGCTCAGAAAGCGGGTAGTTGTTGAGATAGGAATCTTAGTGGCGGAATGCAGATTATTCGTTATTCAGATGAGCTAAGATACTCACATCTAACAGAGTTTCTCAATTATTTAAGTTCACTTCACAATGATCAGTTCCAGATAAGTTATTTTTTAACAACTCACTTAAAAAAGAAGTGAAATTTTTTACTTTCCCTCTCTCCGGATTGCACTAAGTCGACACCAAGTTCAGTTGAGTTGTTCAGTTAGTAGCGGAAATGCAGATTATTCGTTAATTAGATGACGTGAAATACTTTAATAAAATTGTTCAATTCAGTTGGGTAAAAGAACGCAACTTTAGTTGAGTAATAGAATTTTGACATGGACGCCATCTATCAAACACACCGCTGAATCTCTGCAAACGTCATTTTAACCTATAGAGTCAACCTCAGATTAAATATATACTTCTTGCCAGGAAAGTAGATCCCTGCGTCATAAGTATAAGCATATGAATCAATATTAAAAACTTCTCAGTCAATTTAATCATTTACTATTTAGTTACTAGTTAGAATTAGAAAGTAACTAAAACAGTGTTGGCAAGATATGTGGTTGTCAGTTGAAATACTAACCTTAAAAAGTAACAATTGACAGCAATTTATAACCAAAAATACAGAATGAACCTAGAATGACAGCGACCGACATTTGACAGAAAGTCAACTTAAATGAAATTGAAGACAATTGAGTAACTATTCATTACGCATATAGTACATCTTCCCTCTTTATTTTACACATATCTACGTCTTATTCATACATTGATCGATACGTTATTTCGTACATCGGAAAATAATGACGCAAGTATCTTCTTTGGTGGCACCATGTTTAAGTACCTAAACGAGTAACGCTATATTCGCTTTATACCGAAAATGAACCCGGAGTGCTAGAAAGAGAGCACTGAAGGACGACACTAAAATATCACGTGACGAGTGGAAACTTGTAAGTGGAAGTGTATTTTATAGGTTAACAGTGACAGTTGACATACATTTTAGGTTGACAGTGACAGGCCGAAGCATGAATTTAACCTTTTATATGCTGAATTCAAGTATAGTTTTTGTTAGTTTTCCACGCGTCACGATAGTGACAGTTCCGTCTTTCACCTCACCAAGGACATCCTCGACAACGCCACCACCACTGACTACAGAGGAATTCGCAACCCGCCTTTTTACTCAACCGCGATGTAACACATTCCGCTGCTTTAGACGATGGACAACGCAACAAAGACATGTCATCAACTCCATCGTTCAACAAACAGCCACCGCCATGATAAAACGCCAACGCTGCAACCCTGCTGCATCCAAAGACAACAACACTCCACTCGCCCGTACTTAACGAGTGCATCCCTGTTTCAGAGGACACCGAATACACGTCACGAAACCCAGAGGCTGAAGACTTCGACGTACAGCTGCGTTGGAGCCACATGCCCGCCTTCATACGTCGCGAAGCTTCCGACGCCCGGTTTCGACGTCCATCGTCTGTCACAAACAGGACACGCTGGAAACAATTCTCGCGCACAGATTCGTCCTGGTATTGCGGCCCTAAGTCTTCGAGGTACCGCCTGTCGGATACAGGTACAAACAAAGTCGGTCCCACCTCACGAAGCTTATCATGCCCAGTTCCGACGTCTTAACGTTGACGAGTACAGCACACGCATCCTCTCAATTCTCCTCTAAAGCAACACTAGCATGTCTAGACGTCATAACAGCAGCAAAGCAAAGCCAGCATCTCAACAGATCACATCAAACAGCACAGCAACGTCAGCATCTCTACACGCCACATCAGCAGCACAGCTGTTAAGATTTTATTTATACAATATGCACGGTCAGTAGGTTTATTAATCATGTTTTGTCGACGTTCAGTCGCAACATATTTGTTGTTTATACGCACAAATGTAAATATTAGTCTGAATAAAACTCTACAACAGCAACGCCAACATCCTCGATAGTTTTCCGAATGGCCCTACACCATCGAAAACATCGAAGCGACGACAAAACACAACCTCTGCATCGAAGCATCCAGCAGCAGCAACAACACATAGTATAAACGCCTCTAATCATTATCACTGTTTCATCTAGACCAGCCATGTCAAACTCAAAGTCATTGGTGGGCCAAAAGCATGAAGACCATAGACTAGGTGGGCCGCAAAACCTAATCTTAAAGAAGACAAACTACTGAAAATCTTAACGAAAAAAAGTACTATTATGTTAGAAGTATATTTATTAAATTTCCAATAAAAAGGACATTACAAAAACTTACAAACATTAACTTCTTTTGCCAGATATTTGACATCTTTTGTCTTTAATTAAGTTGTCTATTTGTGGCGTGAATTTATCGGCGGAAATAACTTTTAAAACTGCGTCCAAGTGTGCGTCCGTCAATCGCGATCTTGCGGGAGACTTGTTTCCTTTCATCAAAGAAAATAATTGATCACACTTATAGGTACTTCCAAACATTGACAGGATTTTACAGGCAAGTTTTCTCATTTCTTGGTATTGAAAAGGCAAGTACTTATAAAATTCGAATGTACCAACACTATCAAATTTTTCTTTTAAATGGGTTTGACACTGAATCTCAATCACTTCCATCTGCAAGTGAGGGGAACTTTATCAATATCGATAGTGAAAAGACCAGTAAATAAAGAAAAATTGTTTTCTTGGGATTTAAAATCCTGAAAACGCTTTTCAAATTCTGACAGAAGGCTTCCCATTTTCTCTGTATACATTTTGTATGATATTGGGCCACTTGTACTTTCCTGATACGCCTTGCAAGTCGGAAAATGTGACAGATTATCCACCGCTAACAGGTTTTCCACAGCATCATCTTACACTTGAAAGCTTTAACATGACCATGCATATCTGTTATAACTTGACGTGGTCCTTGCAATTTCGTATTTAAGTCCGACAAGTGTTTTGTGATGTCTACCATAAATGAAAGATCTTGTAAAAAGGTACGTCGGATAATAAGCTGACATCTTGTTCTTTCACTTCCATGAAAAGGCGTATTTCTTCTTTGAGTTTCCAAAACCGATCGAGAACCATAGAACACGAAAGCCATCGCACTTCTGCATAATAAGGTAAACCAGTGTACTCACTTTCTAAATCACGTAAAACGCACAAAACTGTCGCTGATTCAAGCCACGTGACCTTATGAAGTTTATCATTTTTTCACTGACTTTAAAACGCTTTCCAACTTGATCACTTTTGAGCATAAAACTTCTTGGTGGATTATGCAATGAACATGATGAAAATCTGGTTTGTCACTGCCCGTTTCTCTGATATTTGTTTGTAATATTTTAATGAAGCCATTATTTACTCCAGTCATTGAAGGAGCTCCATCTGTTGCAATGGAATACAGTTTTGACAAATCTAAATTGTACTTTTGCAGAAGTCCATAAACAGCATTGAAAATATCCTCCCCAGTTGTTGTATCATGCAATGGTACTAATTCCATCAATTCTTCATAAACGTTGATATCTCTATCAACAGCACGAAGAAAAACAGCGAGTTGCGCCACACCACACACATCTGTACTTTCGTCACAGGCAATAGAAAATGCAATAAAAGAGTCTGATTTTGTTTTTATCTGTTCGCTTATATTGGCAGCCAACTCGGTAACTCTTTCAGCGACAGTATTCCGGGACAAGGATATATTTTGAAAAGCCTTCACGCTCCCGGGACTTACAATTTCCGCGGCCTTTACAAGGCACTCTTTTATAAATTCACCTTCAACAAATGGTTTTGAGTGTTTTGCGATCAACTCCGACAGTACGTAGCTCGCTTGAACGGCAGATTCATTTTCTTGCTTTGGACGTGTAAACATAAGCTGTTGATCTTTTAACCGTGATTTTAACTCTTTTAACTTTTCGTTTCTAATCATGCCTGTATACTTGTCAAACTTAGTTTTATGACTATCATAGTGACGTTTTATATTATATAATTTTGGGACACCGACTGTACTGTTACAAATCAAGCAAATAATTTTGTCTTTCCACTTCACAGCAAAAAAACTCTAATTCCCACGCGCATCTTAGTTCATCATCACAGTACTTTATTTTCGGTTTTTAACAGGCTCGCGGGCCGCATTACATGGTTGTTTTCAAAATTGATTCGGGGCCGCAGGAAAATGCTCAGTGGGCCGCATGTTTGACATAGCTGATCTAGACAAACCTACTACAACCCAGCAAGAGCCTGTATCGTGATAACAATGTTCACCACTGGCCCAGGAATAATCTGTGGCGACATACCATTTCACCACCAACATATAATTTAGCAAACGATTAAATTCCTATGTTTCACAATTTCCAATAGAAATAACAGTTGCAATATGCAAGTCAAACGTTATAGATTACATAATAGGTACTGCAAACGCAGGAGACATCAGATATCAAGTATAAATACCTTAGTATAGACAGTAGTAGTAGTAGAAATAGCATAGCATCGATAGTAATGTCAGTAGTACGTCGGTAATGTAAAACTTCTAACTCAGTTTGTAAAACAGTGTGTCATGTTTATCTATATGGTGTCATGTGTGCAAATAAATAACTTTCAATCGCGCGTCGTATTATTGACACCTGCAAACCAAAATAAAGGTATTACCATTCTCTAATAGTACTTAAAAGCTAAAACCAGTTTCAAGAACGTTTTAGTACATTTTTATGAATGCAGTTGTTAGTATTTATCATCGAAAATATTACATTACTGAAATTGCAACTTTTGTTCATAATATCGTTTGTTATAGGTATAATAATCGAAAATATATGTTTCTGTTCAACAGAAAAATATAAATCTAACAAGAAAGTTGTTAAATCAGAAAATCCTGCTGTAAGTGTTTTTGAAAATTTTGTCAAATTGAAAATTGACGCTATGGTTACCAAATGTTGAAGAACAACATTGAAAAAGATCACAAAAGTAGAGCCTATATGTCACTACAGATTCGAAATGAATTAATTGTCCTATGTTGGGAGAACATCCACACAGTCTTGCATATGCTTACAGTAGAGAGTAGTGACATAAAAAAAAATGCAAAAGTCATTGGAGATTTTTTGAAGAAGAAAAATTATAGTTCACAATCTAGAGTTTGAACTGCAGTGGACTCAAAATCTACAGCGTTTTTAAAAAAAATTATATGTATGTATACATTCTTACTACGTATAGATATAATACACTGTCTTTGTTGTTCTGAATGGAATACTTTTCACAAAAAACACTATAGTAAAATCATTACCCGACCAAACGTTTGGTATCAGGTTTAGAAAGTAGCACCACAGCATAAATTAAATTATTTCTCCTCAAGGCTATTATGTATTTCATTAACAACTAAATACTGTAAATTAAAAAAAACATTTGTTAACTTACCGGTAGCAGTGTTGTTGATTCTACGTAAATTTAAAACAATGGCTAAAAAATTGAGCAAAAGGAAATCATATTATTCAATTCAATAAAAATTAAGTCAAAATTTATTACATTAAAGCGATGATTGAAAAATTTAGGAAGATATGCAGAGTATATGAATCAAATGTACCAAAAAGTGCCCCAACATGTAAATGGCTCTACCGTCGATTGACACTGTTCTTTTTATTATTTGTATACACACTTGGTCATTATTACAAAAATCACAGTAGTTTTGCTAAATATCATTTTTACTCCATAAAGTCGTCATTTTTGGTTCTGATTTTCTACAGGGTTTCTATAAATTAAATGAACAAAATTAACGATAAACGACGACGAATAACACACAATTACATCCATGGATAATAATTACAACGAAACGATGAAATAACTGACATTACGACATGAATTGGCTATCGATTTAAGCGGCAAAATTTGCATTTTAAATTTTCCAACGCTCACCTGATGAGTCAATCATTTATTAGAAGCCCTGTTGAATCATTATTTAAGACCATTGAGTTCCGAAGACTATAATGCGCTTCCATCAATAAAACCATTTTCACTATAACCATTGATTAATTAATTATTAACTATAATACAACGTTTTCCGTTTTGGAAACTCTTCGAAATACCGTCTGGCACTTTTACTTTCATCTAATTAAACAACTGCAATGGATTTGAGGAATTCATATTCTTTAGATACTTTTCCAAGAAATCATTTCTTTTCGAAACAATATGAGTTTGCTCACACAAATTGTGTCTATCATGATTTTTGAAACTTGAAATTCGTGTCATTGATGAATGCTCGTGTGTTCTGTATAGTAACTGTAATTCTGCCTATTTGAAATGCAGTTCTCGTTTTAATCACATTTAAAAGATAATTTAATGTCAGTTGTAATTATTTAGCGTAAATTTCATATGTGTTCATGAATTGTTTGTTTCTGAAGTCGTGGAAGGTCTGTAGAACGCACTTCGATACGTGGTTTTTTTAGTGTCAACGCGGCACATTTTCTAAGAGCACAAATCGAGGGCGATCAAAAGATCCTATCGTTACAGATAGGAGATTGTGTCAGGTCGTTCGGGATATGCTTCTTATTGTTCTAACAGGCCACTATTTTCTTTCTCTTTAGTAAAACTGCGCATAAAAGTATAGTTGGTTGCCTATTTATAATAGTTTGAAATAGGAGTTACGTATTTAGATGAGCTATTCAAGATTTAATTTTCTGACAAAAAATAATAAACAAGCGTTTTGCGCAGAACTCCACACGTTCTGATACTAACAAACGTGTAAAGAGTATAGAAAGTGTGCGGCGATAAAAGATTTTGCTCGAAATAAAATAAACGTCAAAACGAGATAGTCTAGTCGAGAAACAAGTTTCCTGCGAAAAATAGTTCTGATAGTCGTAAAATTATGAACAATATAACTCATTCAATTCGAAATGCCATTCTGAGAAAAGCGTTTTTAGGATTTTTTTGCCGATGAAAATTGCAATTGTTATTAAGAAAAAACTAAAAAAAAGGCGGCTCATCCTTGTGACAACAACTCAAAAACTATAAGAGATAGCGAAAATCTCAAAAAATATTCTGAAAGAGGAGGAAATTTCCGATTAACAACCTCCAACTCCCAAAATTTATAAAAAAATGGTTTCAAACAAATATTATAAAACCCATTTAATGCCTCAATAAGAGATACATCCAGCAATAGCATACCAAATACAAACAAAATTTTTTTGAATAACATTATTCTAATTTGATATTTTTTCTTAGCTTTAAAAAATCGTAATTAACAAAATAAAAACTTTTATGATGTAATATCATTTAGTATATATAAACGAAGAGCCCCAAGCAAAAATTTATAGAAAAAAATTGAGATAAAAATTTTTTTCCAACGAAACCGTATTCTTTCAAGCGTCTAGATCAGGAGGGCTTCTTAAACTTTTTTATATAGCGACCCCTTCAAGCTTAGGAAATTTTAAACGACCCCCTCCTCCATATAATGAAATATATATTAACCGTAGATGTAGATGTAATATCGCACTATTTTACAATGTAAATAAAATAAGGATTAAAGAATACGTACCCATTCATTTCACATATATATAATTGGAAACGTTGACGGGATATCGGTCGTAATAAAACACAATAAATAGAATGACATAAAACTATATATATATATATTTATTCAATAGAAAAAATAAACTTTTGTAACAATTTTTTATAAGAAAACATAAAACTATATCTATATATTCAATAGAAAAAATAAACTTTTGTAACAATTTTTTAATAAAAACATATTATTAACATCAAACAATATTAATGTGACGGATGTGATTGTTTATTTTACACAAATAATTAAATCTAGGCTCAATTTGAGTTAGTGCAGATCGTAATAAATTTTCAACGTTTATTAAAGTTGAACGGTATTTTGATTTTATGTAAGTTAATGTGGAAAAGGCTGATTCACATAAATATGTTGTACAAAATGGCAGTAATTTGTTCATTGCCATTTCCGATAGTAGGGGATATTCTGATTTGATTTCTATCCAAAATTCATGCACAGGCACTTGAGAAAATCTAAGTCGCAAGGTAGTATCACTTGTTAATTCGGCAAATTCTTCTTGTGCTTTTAAGTTTAAAAATTAATTTCTTCCATTTCAATTGAAAATGGATTGCAAATCCATTGTTGTGTATCGATATCATTGGGAAAATACCTATGCATGTAAACTTCCATATCCTTCAAATGATTAACTATAATTTTTGTTATAGGAGTATCTTTTTGAAATATTGTTACTAATTATATACTCGTCAGTAAATGGAAACATTTCGAGCGATCCACTTTCCACTCTGTTCTTCCATATAAAATTTTTTTAACAAAGGCCTCAAGTTTATTTTTTAACATAAACATATTAACGCAGACTCCCTGCATTGATAAATTCATATCATTGATTTTATCAAAAATATCTGCCAAATAGCATAGCTTGAGAAGCCATAAATTATCTTGAAAATAATCGGCCAAATTAGAATTTTGCTCTGTTAGAAATATAAGAACTTCATCTTTTAAAGTTAATAATCGTTTCAAACTTCGACCTCTTGATAGCCATCTAACTTCAGCATGTAACAATAAACTTGTATAATCCGAATCCATATCAATGCACAAATTTTTAAACAATCGACTATTAAGTGCCCGACTTTTAATAAAGTTAATGATTTTGACTGCATCAAAAAACACAGTGTTTAATTCTGGTGCAATTTTTTTAACAACAAGTGCCTCTCGGTGAATCATACAATGTGTAAATGTAATATGATCATTTCCAGCTTTAACAAATGCTGTAAAACCAAGATCTTGTCCGGTCATTGCTGCAGCACCGTCCGTGCACACACCAACACAATTTTTCCAATTTAATCCTTCTTTTTCAAAAAACTCATTTACTTTTTTATATATATCTTTTCCACGAGTATGACCTTCCAGAGGACGACAAAACAGTATATCTTCATGAATGCTTCCCTCATAAATATATCTTACAAAAAGTAACAACTGTGCCATTTTTGAAATGTCTGTCGACTCGTCCAGTTGTATTGCAAACTTTGAGCTGTCTTTAAGCCTCATAAGAAGCTGTTGAAATTGATCATTGCTAATGTCTGAAATTCTTTTGGACACAGTGTCATTTGATAATGGAATTTTACTAATTTCAGCAGCATACTGTTTTCCATGAACAATTTCGGACATTCTTATAGCTGCAGGTAGTAAAAGTTGCTCTCCAATAGTAAAAGGCTTTTTCGTTTTTGCTATCAAATACGAAACTTCATACGATGCCAATAGATATTTATCATTCAAAGTAACATACTTCTCCAAAGTGTTCTTTTCTTTATTTGATGTTTGCAAAAGACGCTCAAAATATTCTATTGGCTTTTTGATAACGTTGCATGTTTAGTATTCAAATGTCGTTGCAGTTTTGACGGTTTCATGCTTTCTGCAGCCAAAACTTCTTTGCAAATTAAGCACACTGGTTGTTCTTCATTGTTGTGAGAAGAGCATGTGAAGCCATACTGCAAATATGATTCGTCATATTTTCTTTTTTTGTTTTGCTAGAAGTCGCATTTGAAGCACTGCAACTTGGTTGTGACGGCGTGGCAGACTTATTAGTTGGAATTTTAATTAGCCATTTATCCATGATGGTTAAATAATAATAAATAATTAAACAAAATGTAGTTGAACTTTAACGTAATAATTAAAAACACCAACTGAAAATTACACAGTAAATACACACTACGAAGACAAAGCTGAGTCAAACTGAAGTACAAACAGAAAAATAACTACACTCGAATCTTTACCAGTGCAATGACAACAAATTACGATCAGATCAACCCCGACGCATGGCGTGTTCAAAGTGTGCAGCGCACAAAGGCACAGTATCACAAAGACGCCGAAAAATAAGCTTTCATTTATTTTTTTTTTATTATTCTTTTATAAAAATAATATGCCGATTCGCCTAGCCTAGCTTGATTATGCTTCCGTATTGTATGTATAAGCTGTAAGGCGACGCGGCGTCTGGGTACTTATAATCACTAAGTTATCTTGCAAACACTGACGCCGGCGGCCAGACATCAATGTCGAACGTTCAGTTGAAAATCGAGGAGCGCGTTGTATTTATTATTTTAAATGCTACTTCCATATTTTCATTTATAGGCCCTACATAACAGTTTTGCATTGCCACTTTTTTCAAAAAATAGTTATAATAAAACTACAATAGTATTTTGTATGATTTTTATTTGTATTTATATTTGTACGTAGTGTGTATACTAATTTTAAAATTTTATTTATAATGATTGAAAAGTATCAGATCTTTGCGACCCCCTTTCAGTAGTCTCGCGACCACAGTTTAAGAAGCCCTGACTGTCTAGATGACACCTGAATTTTTTCAATTTTTTAAATAATATTTAATACTATAAAAAATTATTACATATGCGTATGCTAAAACGACCGCGCGGAACCTTAATTTTAGCGTTAAATTAAAATTATAAATAATGGAGCTAGTTTCGGGAGTTGGAGGTTGTATATTGGAAGTTTCCTTCTCTATCAGAATGTTGTTTGAGATTTCCGCTATCTCTTAAAGTTTTTGAGTTATTGCCAAAATGCTGAGCGGCCTTTTTTTTAGTTTTTTGTTAATAATAATTGTAATTTTCATCAGCAGAAAAACTCCTAAAAACGCTTATCTCAGAATGGCATTACGAATCGACTGAGCTATCGTTCATAATTTTACGACTATCAGAACTATTTTTCTCAGAAAACTTAAGGCGGCTGCACAATTACCTGGAAACGAGAACGGGAAAAAAAGTTAAAACACACATATTTCAATGTGTCCATGCACAATTAATTTCCGGTAACGAGAACGAGAAGCCGCCCTGGAACGGGAACGGGAAAGTTCATCAAGTTTTAACATTCCCGTTCTCGTTGCATTCTCGGAGCCAATCACAGCAAAGAGATATAATGCTAATAGCTGAGCCAATAAGAAAGCAGCTACAATTCTATCAAAATGTTCAGGTACCATTCGAGTATATTTGAACAACATTTCATGATCATTAGTTATCATAAAAGCGAATAAATTTGCAAAAGCTCCTTTCTCATTTCTCTCTGCAAATGTAGGTCTAACCCACCATCTAATAATATAAAAGTTAAATTCAAATGTAATTATCAAAATATTTGTTGTTAGACACCTTCTATTGTGAGGTAATTGCATTGTAGTATTCATACAGAGTTACAAGAAAATACATTTGTAATTCAAACATTTCGTCATTGCTAATAACATCCATTATATCGTTAACTTTTGATACTATTTGAAATTCCAAAATTTGATCTCTGCCAGCACAACTGACAAGTGTTTCAAACAAATAAATCTCCCCAGAAAACGTCAAATATCCCTAATGTTTCCGTTTCCGTTCACCTTGATTGTATCTCAGTAATTACTTATCGGATCAAAAAATAGTTTAAACAAAAGTTATGTATAATTAAATTATAAACAAACTTTTGTGTGAAAACAAATGTGTAAAACAAATATGTTTGTAAATACTTCGAAAATCTATGTAGGTTAACGGTCGTTTTGAATTGATAGATTATGCCCAAAATCTAGTCAGGTATGCACTGTTATAAGACTCAAAAATCAGATACGTGTAGGAAAAACTCCACATTTATGAAGAAAATGTGTGCAACGCGAAGCAATTTGTAAAATAGAATTAAACATTTCAGTTACTGCCGACATTAGTTAAATGTACTAACTGGTAAGCCGTTGTACGAACGCTACCTACTACACTATTCGGATATCGCGAGGTATCACGCTCCCATGTTCCTTATAAGAGGAGTTAAAAATTCTCACTCTCACAAAGCTAAAATAAAAATTTCGTTTTAGAAATAAATGGTTCAAACAAAAGTTATTGACAACAGAATTTTCAACAACCAGACACTTCAGCAGCGTAATTACTATTTGCTATTAAAAAAAGAACTACAACGTAGGCTAGATTCTGGTGAGACTGATCTTTCGATAAAGTATTACTATGGAAAACCAACTATCATTAATACTAATGTTCAAAAAAACCAATAGACTGTTCTGGTTCCAACCTTAAAAACACTCAATTACATATTTGTCATATTAATATTCGTTCTTTAAATTCATGTTTTCCTGTATTTTCCGAATTTGTTAAAGAAAATAATTTCCAAATAATTGCGGTCTCTGAAACATGGTTGACTTCAGACATGCCAAGTGAACTGTTCAGTATTCCTGAATACAATCTAGTCAGAAATGATCGTAAAACAAGGGGTGGTGGTGTGGGTTGGTACCTAAAATACAATATAAATTATGAAATTTTAAACCTGGAAGAAAAATCAAACATTGAAGAGTTATGGATAATCACTAGTATAAACAGAATAAAAATAGCCATTGGAGTTGTGTATATACCCTACTGCTCATCATCAGAATTAGATCAACTGGAAAAATCTCTTAGTTATACAAATTTGGTAGCTGATAAAACTATAATCATGGGAGATCTAAATATTGATTTAATAAATAAAAAGAACACCGTACTATATAATAAGTTTATGGAAGTTTTGGATATTTACCAGTTAACGCAGATAATTACAGAACCAACTCGTATATCTAAAGATAAAGCTGCATTGCTGGATGTAATATGTTTGTCAAAGGATATCATGACAAAAGAATCCGGAGTTATAGATTTACTGGATATATCTGATCATCATTTGATACATTGTACACTGGAATTGAAGGTACCAAACTCTAAACCAACAACATTAACGTTCAGGGACTATAGCGGAATAAATATTAATAACTTTTCTTTAGACGCATCAAGCATTGATTGGAACTACATCAACATGCTTGACAATGTTGATGAAATGGTGGATTTTTTAATAACCAACTCAATACTCTATTAGATCGTCATGCGCCCTATAAAAAGTATTAATTAAAAGAGACGTGCACCTTTTATTACGTACACCATCTTAAAAATGAAAGAACTCAAACAAAAGCGTATAACAAATATTTAAAAGTTAAAACTAAATCGAGTTTTGAGTACTACAAACAACTAAGGAATGTGTTAACTAATGCTATTAGACAAGAAAGGAAAGCCTACCTAAACTATGAAATAAACATGACTAAAAGTAACTCAAAATTATTGTGGAAAAAATTAAAGAAATTCAATGTTTATACAAATGATTCTCAAATTATACCTTTACATCTTTGTGATACCGAGACTTTAAACAGATATTTTGTGGAAGGCATTGGATCAATATCAATTAACGAAAACTTGCTGAGATTTTATGAGAACAATAAGTGTGATGGTATTGATGAAGAATTCTTTTTCACAGTGATAACGGAAAAGGAAGTCGAAGAGATAATCCATAGTTTAAAATCTAACGCGCAAGGTATTGATAACATTTGTTTAAAATCTATTAAACTACTACTTCCGTATGTACTATCAAGCTTAACATACATAATAAATTATTCATTAGAATCTGCACGTGTACCGGAGATATGGAAAAAATCTACAGTGATTCCTATTCCAAAGGCTAAACATCCAAAAGAGATCAATGACCTTCGGCCTATTAGTTTACTACCAGTCATGGCAAAAATAGTTGAAAAAGTAGTATTTAACCAAATATACTGCTTGGTAAACAACAATATATTACCTAATGAGCAATCTGGTTTTAGACGATGTTACAGCACTAGCACTACTCTGTTAAAAGTTACAAATGACATAACCACTGCTATGGATCGATCAAGTGTTACTATTTTAGTTGCATTAGATTTTAGTAAAGCTTTTGACCTCATCAATCATGAGTTGTTACTTGCCAAACTTCTTTACTACAGATTTTCACAAAAGCAATAAACTGGTTTAAACATTATTTGTATAACCGTAAGTGCATGGTAAAATTAAACAATCAATATTCAACCGAACTGCAAACATCTCAAGGAATACCTCAAGGTAGTATTTTAGGACCAATACTTTTATCATCTTTACGGCGGACCTAGTTAATATTATTCCTCCAGAAGTGGCAATCCAATTGTACGCTGATGATTCCCAGTTATATATTTCTGGAAAACCTGAAGAAATTAATCGGATGACGCAAATTTTAAATGTAGTTCTATCTAATATTCAAACATGGTGTGTAAACAATGGTTTAAAACTTAATCCTTTAAAATCGTGTGTTATGTGTTGTGGTCTTCAGAAGCAGCGTAAGAAAGCTTTGGAAAAACTTAATACTAATGTAGTTATAAATAATAGTGTTTTGCCGTTTGTGAATAACATCAAAATCCTAGGCATTAATGTAGACCCAGAACTTAAATTTGAAAAGTATGTGATAAAACAACTATCTCTTGCTTATTGTAAGTTCAAAACGATTTATAAATTTAAGTATTTGTTATCTCCTAGCCTAAAGCTAGTATTGGTTAATTCTGTAATTTTAAATAATTTTAACTACTGTAGTCCTGTTTATTACTTCTTCTTAACAAATCAATACAAAAATAAGATAGGTGTACTTCAAAATCGGTGCTTAAGATATGTTTATAATATAAGTTTTGTTGAACGGATGTCCCCATATTATATTAGACACAAAATATTGAAAATGCAGGATAGGTTTGACATTCAGTATCTAAAAGTGCTATATAATATTATTACACATAAAAGCCAAAATATTTATTAAACCTGCTAAACAACAGAATTGATATCCACACCTTAAATACTAGATTTAACAATGATTATAATATTCCTCAACATAATACCGTTAAGTTTAAAAGATCATTTTCATATTTAGCTCCTAAATTTTTAAACAACTTTGGAAATCTTTTAAAAGATGATGTATCTTGGAATATGATTAAACGTAAATTAAGAGAGCATTATTTTGTCGATAATGTACAAATATCTTAATATTATAGTAGTTTATATTATCTGTTTCTATTAGAATATCTAGTTTTACTTACTTAATTATTGCATAATTATTGCATAATTTTACTTTATTTAATATCATTCAATCTATGTGCTTAATACTTAAAATGTTTTGTTGGTTGGAGTGGCAGAACAGCAATTCGCTGAATTTCCATCCATTTGTGTACTTACTTATTACACAATAAATTTATTATTATTATTATTATTATTAACTTTTATCTCATAACTTTTATTGATATTGGTGGAGATATTTTTTTACTTCATTATAACGTACTAACTCTAATTCGGCGGAGTATAAAAAAAAGGGGTGTGAAAAATTTCGGTTTGGAAACCGTCGCATAACTCTCCATCTAATTTATAAGATGTGGAGTAAAATGCATCTTCTTGGAGGTTTTTGCGATATCGGACGGAAATTCACGAGAACCAAGTGAAAAAAAGTATGTTTAAATTTTCGATTTTGAAATCATCATCAATTGAAGTAATTTTATTATTTAAAACTTACATTTAAGAATCACATTTTAAAGTTATCGACTAAGTTCTTCCGGCATTTTGTACTTGCATCGTTGAATCAATCGTAAAAGTTCATCTGACGTGTCCTTCGAAACTTTATGTTCTGTGTCAAGCAAGTCTCTATAAAAATTCACCGCCCCTTCACAGTCGTTGTTAATACCTATTTAGTCAATCACTTGTACCGTAATAGACATATTCAACACTACTTACTATGTAACTTCATTATTGAATGGTGCACTAAATCTTTATCGATTATATTGGGAGGTAAAGATCGTTACAGCTCGCGCTAGAGTTTCTAAAGGAAAAATCATATTTTCATTAACCCAACGTTGGCATCTTTTTTCAAGGTCTTTTTTATTAACTCCCTTAATTTCCTAAAAATGTATTATAAGAACAAGATACCTAAATGTGTAATACTAACTATAAGAAATTTCTTTAAAGGTTTATGAAGGCCGTTTTGAGCATATGCAGCAATTGCTTGTATTGCCGTGGGTCCCTTGCCGTGTACTTTGGAACAATAAGTTAACGTTTCTTCGAATAGTTCTAATTTCTCGTATTCAACTAATGCACTCAGCAATTCCAACTGTAAAGGTGTACACTTGTACTTTTCAGTAAATTCTTTAAAAACCAACACAGCTTTTTGTAAATCACCCTAAAAAAATAAGCCTTTGTAACCATCAATAATCAAATCTGTTTAAATATTTGCTAACCACGGGCAAGGTGAAAATGAGTAAAAAATTTACTCACGTTTTCAAGTGCACTTTGACTAATGGACCTAAAATAACATTATTAGGTACGCAATACCCTTCTCGAACTAAAACATTGAACAATCCCTTAATTTCATCTTCGTCGTAACCTGAACCAATCAATTTCCAACAGTTTCTAACTAATTGAGGCCCACCTTGTATTTTTCTACAAACATCTGGTATTGCTACGTTGTGCTTCAAGTAAATACAAACCGAGTCGACGCTTCATCTTGCAAAATGTTCAACGCCTCCTTTAATTGTTTATTCTTAACTAGAGCAGTTGCTAAATCAACAATTTTAAACTCATCGATAACAAAATTATTGTGGGAATCTTTTATCGACGTATATATTTTTAAAGCGTCGTAAATATTATCGTCCAGTAAGTATGCATGCATCAGTGAACTTTTCATACCAGGAGATTCTTCATAACCACTTGCAATAAATTTGTTTCGCAATTCAAATGCCTTTTTATAATTGCCTAAACGACAATGTTCGCTTATCAAGCGTCGCAATACACCTCGAGTTTCCATTTCCTTACTTTCGAGTTCAACTAAATGATATTCTAGTTCTGTTATATTCATGTGACGCTAACAAATAGTCCTGTATTAGAAAGAATTAGCCGTAATAATACTTACAGGATGGGGAATACTATTTGATGGTAAGGTTTTGAGAGATAGTTTATACACTGCGGGTTCGATTTGGTCAATTAAGGCGGTATACTTAGAATGCTTAAGACGATTTATTATCACATCTACTGTTATTGTAGATATGTAAATGTTAGCTTTTGCAGACTCCTACAACTGAACTGTCATTCTAGACCTAAAACCAGTTAGTTAAAAATTACCACAAGTAACTTCAAGAAGTGCTTGTTATCTTCAGAAGATTTACATTCCCTGAAAGCTTTTATTAAAAATGGACCTACATGATCAGTAGTGTCGATACACATTCTTTTTAGGATCTGCGCGGTTTTTTTCGCGTCCTTCGTAGAAACCCATGATTTAGTAAGAGGTTTGATCAAACGATCTGGAGAAATCTCTATGTTGTACGATCTACCTAAGCGATAAAGAAAGTTAAAAAATGAAATGAAGTAATCAAAGCATAGATTTACAGATGTTGCACGCGGTTTCTATTTGAATATTTTTAAGTAAATATGCCAGTAGAGGTGTAATTAATTCTCTCATGGATAAGCCTAAGTTGTGTAACTTATTAATTACTTGTTCCGGATTGGAAGTATCGCTTAAGTAGAAACAGTAATATTCTAAAGTATCTGCATCCGGTCTTACATTTATCTTTATCATTTTTTCTAAGACGTTTAACATTCCTGAAACAAAAAATTAGATTAACTTCGAAACAATAATGATGATATTTTACTTATGACTCTTATGAGATCCACTGAACAATCTACAATCTACTCAATTAAAAACAAAGGGAAGCAATTCATCTGGCAATTTTGAAAACTACATGTAGGTTGAAAGATCCCTATTTAAATTCAAATATTACCCGGAACTTTTTATAATCGGTTTAAAATATGTCGATGTGCGCCGGTCAGATAGCACCGTTACAAAGTCCTGCTGCATTTTTGTAGAGGATGCGAAGGAAAGTTTTAGCATCTGGTCCCCGACTGTTAGAGTGTTAACAACGAAATTTTTCTTGCTACGTATTATTTTTGGTCTGTATAAAATTTGTATCTGTAATTTACTTTAAATGCTTTGCAACTAAATGTGTAATGTTCATAAATTTTGTTTTACCAAATTTAATAATTTGCGTTTATTTTTGTAATTATTGCGTATTGTAACCTCGTGTTTCGTTGTGCAATTGGGGTAAAAAGCCATCTAATGTAGCATTCGCATTCCTTTTCTTGATTACACAATTTCAACAATTTAAAGATACGCCTTTTTGATTGTAATTTATATTTAAAAAGTATAATTATCGCGCCTCGTGCTTTTGATTTCAATTTTATTTTAAGCGCGATGGTGACCTAACATTCGGATTGCATTTTTTTTGTACAAATATATTGGCATAATATTCGTGTTATGGCGTATTTCAATCTGTTTTATGTTATGTACACTGCGCTCAATTTCACGTTGTAAATAATTTAACCACGTGTCTTTGATTGGCGGAACCGTTATTTTGTTGGTGCTTCTTTTTGTTTGACCCTATACTATTAAGAGAATGTAAGATGCTTGTTTTAATCTTTTAATTTAAGATACATTTTAAAGCGCTCTGTTGATTAAGTATGATTTAGAATGAAACAATACCGGTGTGTGAAAGCCTTGTTGTACAATTAGCATTGTTGTACAATTAATATTTTATTTTCTTGTGTATTTGGAAAATTTTTAAAATTAAATTTTAACTCATTATGGCCATCTTAAAATTTCGCGATCTCGAAAATTTATTTAATAGGCAGGTATGAGCTTTCGCGACTGGTGAAACTCGCCTGTTACACACGGTGTTATACACTGTTAACTAATTTTCTTCAGTTTTAATTGAAAATGCATGTATAAATGAGCTGAATTGCTATATTCTGAATCGGAAATATGTTTGCATCTACATTCTAATAATAGTGGTTGTTCGGGTTTAAATATGAACTGATGAACGGTTGCCCAACCTGATACATGTATTATAATTGTCTTTATAATAATAATTGCCTACAATGAATGTTAATTATTTCGATACATACTTTGATTATGTTGTGTTTGTTTAATTGTTAAGGCGGAACCTGAGGTTTTCTCTTACCCATCTTTCCTCAGGCAGCCTAGGCAGAGGGGTACCTTTTGGCTTTAAATATTTACACAATTTTGTCAAAATTAACAATTTTATTTAAAATGAATTAACGTTCAATATAATTTACGTTATCACCATGCTTGTGTTTTATTTCATTGCTGATATTACTACATTTATCACTTATATATTTCGTATTTCATTAATAAAATAAATAATATTCAGCAACTAAGAATGTCAACAGGTCACTGTACAGTTTAATTGATGATGAAATCGCAATGTGTTAACTTCAATTACCATTACAATCGTCCTGTAAATTACAAGCCAGGTAATGTATCACAATACGACGTACACCTCAAGTATAAACTGTGAATGTGTAAATTGTTTTAAAATAAGAATTTATGTAATTTTACATATATGTACATCAAATATTATAACGACATGATATAATGCCACAAACTACAAACCTGATACTCGTTCATACACAAACACCCTGTAAATTGGCCTGAGGAAGTGCTCACCTGTTAGCACAAAACGTCGCCAATATCACACCATAGGGTGTGTTTAATTTGCCCCTCCTACGAGGTTTGTCCGCTGTTGGACAATTGTTGGGCCGTTGGTTCCCCCGCTCCATCTCTTCAACGGTCAGTTCTAACCAGAGCGCTCTACGAGTAAGTATGAGCATTGATTATAAAGTTACTGAAGATTCGCAACACAATGGGGCAAATGTAACGTAGAATCTCATCGATTTGTAGATGGCTCCACCGTTGAACCGCTCCGAGTGCGTGTGTCTGGAAGTGATTTGTTGTGATAATGGCTAATTGCGAATATGTGAATTGCAAAAACAATACGAAGAAGAACAGAGACAAAAGTTTTTTTAAATTCCCAATAAAAGATGTACACCGCGCCAGCGAGTGGCAAAAAATTGTGGGAACATTGTTATTGCTCTTGTAAATATTGACGCTTTAGGAAATAAGTTAATTTGTGAAGAACATTTTTAAGGTCAGACATAATTATAAACAATAAAGGAAAACAATTACATAAAAATGCAGTGGCGGCAAAATTCGAGAAAGAAGGTACTTTATAAAGCAAATTAATATTATTTTTATTTACCTATTGAAATAGTTTTGTGTATTAATTTATCTTTCTATAGTTTTTTTTTTATTTCAAATTGATAAGATAAAGAATTATGCACTCGTTGGAAGTGATTCACATAAATTCGTCGCGTGTGTTTTATTAACTTTATTTCGTTTGAAAATTTATCGTTTGATTATACCGTTTGAATAATTTATCCAACTGTAAGTTTTTGTGCAAAAACTAAAATACAAAACAAATTTATACCCCATTAATAACTTATTTGTTGTTTGATTACAATGTACTAAAAGTTGTGTGTAATTAATGAGAATTAAAATTTTAAAAAGAATATTTAAAATTAAATACAATTGACCCCTCACTTGTTATCAGTGAATTGATGTCATTTTTTTTTCTCAGAATCAACTTCACCTATATTTATTGCTGGGTCTGAGCAGAGTACAGGCATACGGTTCTACAGCAAAACGTACCTTACCTTTATTAGATTCGGATAATCCTACTCCGCATAAATTTAGAGCATCACAACAAAATGATTCATGTGATTCTGATATTAGCAGTAGGATTGTAGATATGCCTTCACCAAAACCGAGAATACAGTGAACAATTAAGTGTAAAGAACTTAAAGCGAAATTACTTTGCACAAATAAAAAACTAAAGAACAAGAATATTCAAAATAAGAGAAATTAAATATAAGAAATTCTGTACTAAAACCATTGTGGAAAACACGCTTGTAAACATAAGCAAAGCGGTAAAGACCTTTATAAAACAAATTTCACCAAAAAACACCTTGGTCATATAGTGAAAAACTATTGGCGTTATCCCTATATTATAAATCACTTGGGTCCTACAAATATATGAGAAATAAGTTAGGTTTTGTTTTGCTTTCAATAAGAACGATTCATTCGTGGTTGAAAATTTCTAATTTTGTTGCAGGCATAAAAACTAATTTGACTAAAAGTTGGAAACAAAGAGAGAACCATGAATGACATGGAAAATGTGTATGGTCATGTTTGACGAGCTGACACTAAAAAGTTGGAATATAATAAACTCCAAGATATAATCGAAGGATATGAAGATCTCGGGCACTTAGGTCGAAATGACAAGATTGGTAATACTGCTATGATACTTTATTTACGAGGCCTTTTACATTATTGAAAGATTCCATTTTGCTATTTTATAAGTTCTGGTCCAATGAAAGGTGATATCTTAAAGGAACCGATTGTTTCTCTTCGAAGTGCGTTGATAAGTATCTCTTTGAAACCATGGTTATCGTATGTGACCAAGGAACAAATAATAGGAATGTTCTGTCCAACATCCGGAATTTTATATAAACAACCATAAAATATTAACATGTTTCGATCCTCCACACCTGCTCAAAAGTTTAAGAAACAATTTGATGAATCCCTCCAATAACTTCTTACAAAGTTGCTCCCATTTTTCTCCTTCTATTTTTAGCTCTGCCCTTTTTTCTATCTTCCTTCTTCTCATGAACTTCCAAACTTTTCCTTGGTTTTTTATTTCCTCGATCTCACTTTCTAACCTCATTTTGAATTCTTCTTTTCCCTTTCTGCATTCTTCTTTAAATTTCATTCTAATTTTCTTATATTCTTCAATTTCCATTTTTCCTTTTTCCATTTTCTTTTCCCTGTCCTCATTTCCTTCTTTGCTTTCTGGCACTCTGCATTCCACCATTCATTTCGTCTCCCCAAATTTCCTGTTCTCCTCTATACTTTCTCTTTTCTTTTATTATCTTGTTTATCTCCTCCTCTATTCCTCCTTCTGAATTTTGTCCTTTCTCCATCTTTTCCTTGTATCTTTCAATATTGAAATTGATTGATAATCAGAATCTTCACTTTCACCAATTTTTAACTTTACTATGTCTTCCATACTTCTTTCATTTGTAATTACATAGTCTATTACCGACTCTTCTCTTCCTCCAATAAACGTGTATTCCCCTTTCCCTCCATCCTCCATGTTTCCGTTTAATATTGTCCATCCTTTTTCCTCACAAAATTCTACTAATTTTTTCCTTGCCCATTTATTATTTTATCCGTTGATACTTCTTTACCCTTCTATTTCATGTCCTCGTCAATATAGATTCTCGTAACTCGTACCTTAACATCTCTTGCACCTGAATCTTTATTTCTTGGTTGTTTCCGTTTACTTCCAACCCTTTCAATCCTCTTTTCTTTCTCCGTATTTTCCACTTTTCTTTCTAAGTTTTTCCACCTTTTCTTTAATTTCTTGCAGTTATTTTCCCATTTCTCATTCATTGTCTTCATTTCCGCTCTTAATTCCTTTATTTCCCCGTTCGTTCTTTCTTGGTTTGTTTTTATTAACTTAATTTCTCTTAGCTCTCAATGCATACATCTCGTATTTCATTTTCTTCTTGCCTCTCGTACTTCATTTTTTTACTTTTCTCTTCATCCTTACGGTCTTTCTCTGACGATCTACCCATCTTTTTACTTCTTCTGAATGCATTAAATAACTCTTTTTCCGTCTTTCTTTCTCTCGAGTCCGAATCCGTGTTTTCTGACTTTTCCTGCTTTTCCCTGCGTCTGTTTAATCCGACACGTTACTTTATGTAATTTGAAATTAAATTAAATCATGCATATAAATACGATAAATAGAAAATAAGAATAATAAGAAAAACTTGTCTTTTCTTCCATAGGACGAGACAGTATGTGAGAAAAAAACCGAAAATCAAATTAGAAGTTGAAAACAGTCGTACCATTGATTTCGGAGAAAAACGACGTAATTTTGAATGCAATGATAAGTAAATATTGTTTGAATAGACAAATAAATTGTTTATGTAAGTAAAAGCGTAAATAAATTTGATTTCTTAAAATTACAGTGTTGTTTTATTAAAGCATTCAATCAATATTGAAGTTTTGAAACAAAATTAAAAAGCAATTTAGTAATCTACATTGAGGCACGATAAATTTGTGAGTTTTTTAATTTAATAGGAGAGCAAATAAAAATTCGTGCAGTGCAGAAATAGCCTGGGCCTACTTTAACACTCTTAAATGAAATGCGGCGTGCCCATGCAGTTTTATCACTAAGTGCAACAACCTTGTCGTTTTGCAAAAATTAAATAATCGATTAACATTTCAACCTAAATAGCTTGTAGAGGCTAACACCAATGATAGTTGCGGCGCCACAATGTTAATAGTAAAGTTTGTAGACGCGGGTCTTATCTTCAAATAACTTTATAATCAATGGTATGAGTTTATTTCTGCTTTTTTTACATGCCGTCGGCACGGAGCGCCCTATGATTGAGAAACAGTGCATCAACATCAAGTTCCTAGCGAAGCTAGGCAAGAATTGCCGTAAGATTTTTGAATGTTTGAAACAAATTTACGGAGAAAATTTTTTGAAGGCACCAATCGTAAAGAACTGGTTGAAAAAAATCCAGGGAGAGGGGGTGAAAGAAGACCGTCGCCCAAGACGCTTATCCACATCAAGTTCCTGAGGGAAATATTGGACGAATTCGGGCTAGTGTTCTACAGTCGATTGACAGTCAGAATGATAGTTGAAGATCTGCCAATCCCAAAAACATTTTGTCCACGAAACTTTGAAAAAATTGTGCGAAAATCCTTTGAAGCTCTTCACTTTAGAACAGAATGCAAAGAGGGTTGCTTGCTGTGAGGATCGGTTGGAAGGAAGGAAAGGTGGAGGGAACTTTCTCAACCGGGTCATCATTGGAGACGAATCTGGGTTTTACGAATTTGATGCGAAGCTCAAAGCCCAAAGAAATGACACGCAACTGAAGAGCCCACAACTGAAGACTTTCGGCGATCCTACCAACAATGGAAACGCCGTTGGCAGAAGTGCATCTAGTCTCAGAGGGAGTCTCTGAAGGGACCATATTGAAATACCGGAATAATTATAAAATAAAGTTATTATTTCACTTTTATGCGTATTTTCAGGACAAACCTCGTATAAGAAAACGTAACTATCCAGTATCTGTATTTTTAGAGAAGTATTTCTTCAAAAATTCCAAAATTTGTCAACAGATAGGAAGTTTATGAATATCGTAAAAACAAATACAGTAGACGCGAAAAACACGTGTCTCCACTCTGAGCATGCGCACACGCCGTTACGCACGCGCAGAAGGGCTGGTTTTTAAGGAGTCTTTGCGTGTGCGAAAACACGAATGTTTTATAAAAAAGTATTATAATCGTTTATAAATAAAATAATCGTGACAGGATTTGGAAGTACAATACTTACCAATTTCGCCTTTTTCTTTGCTCGAATGAAGAAGAAATGGCCAAAAATAATGAGGCCGCAGATTAGTCATATTCAATAGCAACTCCCATGCAGCATCAAATAAACCTTTCCTAATTGCAACATACGTTAATTTCTCCAATGCAATTAAATTTAACCCGTCCCGCTTCAACTCGTTTATTATTTCAATAATTTTTGATATGGGCTGAAATAAATAAAATTTAGGTGCGGATATATCTAAATGTTTTGCAATTTTCTTACCGTATCGCTTGTAAGCATATCTATCAATAAAAAGAAGGCGTAATCGTCATCCCCAAAGACCCGGCGGTTCTGCAAATTTCTTATAATATAACATTGCCGCGTCTGTTCTACCCATATGGATCAAACGACTGCACATTAAGTTAAATTCCTCCACATTGTGTTTGGATATTTGAGTGTCACCAGTGAACTGGTTTACCTAAATAAAACTGCCCGTGTTAGTTCCAGTAGATACTATATCATTATCATTCATACATTATTAAGCCAAGAATGATTATTGGTTTCACCCAATACCATCATTAACTGTATTAGATCTGTATCTGAAAATTGTACGGGAAACTGATGAAGTGCCTCTAAAAATTCCTCTTTATTATTATGTAAAACTAAACCACGTATGATTGAATGAATAATCTGAGGGGACACCGGAACGTGAGCCGTTTGCATAGTCTTTAAAACTGGCATTACTTCTTTTAAACCTCTAAAACATTTACAGCATAGTATTAAAATTGACAAAAATGCAATAATACCCTTGGATTGCATGACCTAAAACAAGCGATATAAATACATGTTCATCGGCCACAAATCGTTTTTCTTTCATTAAGGATAAAACACCAAGAGCGTTTTGGGTATCTCCAAATTCGCAAGCACATCTCATCAATAATTTGTAAGTGTCTTCATTCGCTTCGCAAATCATTTTCTGTAAAAATTCCTTATGATTTAAGTGAATATTGTTTTGAATGCATATTTTGATGTAAGCGTTATAATGCGAAACACTCAAACTATTCAGTTCCTTCAGTTTTTTCCACACTTGGTCACATAAAGCTTGTCTGTTTTTAGGACTTTGATCTACTAATAGAGTTCCACAACATTGTAACAACAGCAGTCCATAATTGTTTATTCCCATTCTGAAAACAATTCGTCATATTAGAATTACCTTATCCGGGTAAGGATGCGATATAATTTTTCACATCAACGCTACAGGTGCACCAGTTATGAAGAAAATTAACTAAAATTTGGTACAACTGCAAGGTATCACTATACTATAAAGGCAACCCAAGCATCCATTGCCATAAGAGAAAATAATCAAATACAGGACCCATGTAGATTATTAAATTTTCTATTGTCAAATCAAAAATTATTGAAGATTTTTTTTCTATTGATATCAATTCGCTGACGATGATAGCTTAGCTATTGAAACAAGTTAGAGTTTTTGGTGTTTTATTTCCTTTAGGTATACGCTGCAGTAATAACATGTATGTACGCTTGTGTAGTATTGCTATTTCTACTTGAAATCCTCACGCTGTAGAACCTTGAACAGATCAGATATTAATGTTAATGGTGTAACATATTAATTTAAAAAGTAAAATCAGATTCGGAATTGTGAAATATTGAATTAGTTCACCGAACTTACAAAAATGAATCAATACTTTAATCATTTCATCTAGCTAAGCTAAGACGAAATATAGTAATAAATAACGTTTGAAGGGTTGTTGTAATTAATTAACAAATAATTTTAATTTGTCTAACCGAGTTTAACTCATTAGTTAGTTCAGTGATTCAGCTGTACGTGAGTGAACGTATTTAATAAACAACTCACAAGGTACTTAAGTTTTATTTGTATAATAATTTTATCCTTATTACTATCCCAATATGAAATTTTACAATTTAAAAATAAATAAATAAAAACAAAATACTAAAGATATTTTCAAACACATGTTTTATTTTAATATCAACATTTTCGATCTTACTATAGTACCTACTTATCGTTAGTCACTACTTTATAGTCACATGTGAGGATCAACTGAGCTACAGAGCGTATTGCATTTGGTTGGAAGAATCCGTTTGTGTGAAGAACACCAGGGTGGACACATCGACATTATTTTAGTGTTATTATTCCAATTTTTTAGAATTTCTGTTGGTTATTATTTAATTTTTAAATTTAGTTTTTATCTACTTGTTTAATAAATTTTATTTGTTTTGTTATTTTTTTTTCGTGATATTTTATTAAACCGCTTAATAAAAAGTGTGTAGAAACTTTGAGTTAATCCAAAAATTAAATAATATGTAGGGTGTTCCCTATTTCGCTATGTTTCATACAAAACAGTGTCATTCATGGCCAACCTGAAAATTTATCGGAATTAAATGTTGAAACGGCATTACGTTTACATTTTATTTAATATCTTTGTCAATATTCATTTTAAGAATAGGGAATGCTATGGCAAACTAGTAGAAAATAATATTTTCCATCAAATGACATAAATAGTTGATAGTAGTTCCATTGGAAATAAGAAAGTTATGGGTGTTTAAAATTACGGAAATTTAAATGTGAACAACGAAGACCCTGTATAAAAATTGTGATTACTTTGAACGAGGCCTTAAAGGAGGTTCATTCGTTCTTGTGTAGGCCAAAAATAAACCTATCATTACAATGGTAGTGTAATAAATTAAAATGTTAGGTCATCTATCTGTCAAAATTTTTCGAAAAAAATTAATAACTAAAAAACTATTGACTTTAGGTATAGGACATGAAAAACCAATTTAATTAAGAAATGTACAAGATCTAAAAATATACGAGGTGTTCCATTGAAAATAACAAAATTTTGTCTGGTATCGCACTTATGGAGTATCCCGTATATACTAAACTAATTTTGGGTTATGCACTTCGAAACATCATACAACTTTGCATTTAACTTTTTTTTTCTGGCATCACCTTGAAACGAGATATCGTCCGATATTGCACTAAATGGACAATTGGACATGGACACCCTGTATGAAACCATTGACTATAAATGATAAAACATTAGTGTTACCAGTGCTATTGTATGGAAGTGAAACATGGAACTTAACCAAGAAAGATGAAATAAAACTAGAAATATGGAAGAGAGGAATACTCCGCAGAATACAGAGTGTCCCACCAGGAACGCCATCGATAGACTATAGAAAAACTGTACATGGGAAAAATTTGAAAATTTGGTAGTATACTAACATCAACGGGGGCAGTTCCGTTAAAATATTTTCAAGATGGTGACACTTCCGGTTATACCGGAAGTAGGTGTCAAGTTGCTTATTTTAAATGGAACATCCTATATATTATTCTATTTTTGGATTTTGCACAAAATTGTAGACACTTTTTGTGTATAATGTCCTATACCTAAGTCTAACTGTTTTGGACTTATTTTAAATTTTATGTCAAAAATGACGTTTTCAGGCCTAAACAAAATTATAAAATTTTCCTATACTAATGCCTTTATTATTTAATTGGAATAGGTTTCTTGTAGCAGGGGACCTATTTTAGTGGGCTATGTCGATATTTTGATAATAAATTAATACAGGGCGATCAAAAAAAGGATTAAAATTAAATTCAAAAACACGTCAAAAAGTAATTTTTTAAATAATTTTATCTTATTTAGCATCAAAAATAAGGTTGACTTTGTACAAGGTTGTCTATTCAAAAAATTCATGGTTTTCGAAATATTGGCAATTTAACTTTTTTTTTTGTTGCACAAATGCTATTGTATTCCTTTTAATATGAATGGTTATTCCTAGTTGGCCATGATGGCGTTAGAACACAATTGGAACTGGAGAGAAGATGGAAAGAAATAGCCAACGATAGAGAACGCTGAAAGAACGAACTTTCAAAAGTCATGGGCCTTAAGCGCCTGGAGAGCCGACACATAGTCCTTATAGTTTTTCATGTAGTTTCAAAATAAAAATAAATGATTTCATTTAAAATGGTCCATGATAGTGGGACACCCTGTATAATTGAAAATAATTTTAAATTGTAGCCACTGAGTATCCTCAAAGAATGGTCTAAACTAATTTTGAAAAAATCTACTTTTTAAAAGTCTGCATACTACAAGAACAGGCTGTATATCAAAAACATATTCGGTAAAGTCGGCAGTTTTTGGATAAACTTTGCAGTCATGCCTGGATTTGACTTCTCTACGTGTGATAATTTTTTTTTATAATTGAAAGAACATATTTATTCGAATATTATAAACGAGGACTTGTAGATAGACATATACCGACAGACAGAGAGAACATCTTCCGTAAAGGAGGAAGTTTGGTCATACTACGTATTAATATTCCTAAGAACTACAGTAAGGATGACATTATATTCCCCTACAGCTTACCCTCATCAGACTGTTCCAAAACAGTTTCAATATTATGAGCATAAATTCTACCATGTCTCTTATAAGCATCTTCCAAGATCTCCACTGAACTTATTTTATTTTTCGATTCATTACTCCAGGCTCTAAAATATAGTATTAAGTTCAGTGTTTCAATAGATATCTTTACTTTACCGCTTTTGTAATATATTTGTTAAACAATAAGCACTACGTAGAGCTAAAATTTCTATTACGATTATTAAATTTGTTCCAAAAGTTTAAATCATTATATTTACGAATTTGGCTAATTAATAATGTACTTATTCTAAACATTGTATTCGAGTTAAACGTGTTTTTAACTAAACTCTATAAAATCCTTTTCAAAATTTATCGTACATAACCCCTTAGTTTTGGTGCCTATTGCACCGCAAAACTTTCGTTAGATTTACGTACAAAATTTTTAAATTAAAAATGTGATCATGTGATTTTGGTTTAAGCAAAATAAAATTTAAAAATCGGGTACAGGTACATATTAATTTTAATGAATCAAAGACCCTTAAAAGTGTATAAACGTTTATGTACGTACTTCATTAATTATTGTCGACCATGTATATAAAGAATTATTATCTTTCTGGAGATACTTTCCTCGCACCTTTTTACACGTGCCTCACATAACCTGTACTTTTAGTCGACTTTCAAATATTAAAATATAAAATGAAACGGCTTTCAGAAGAAAGGACAAAAGTTTTATTCCAAAAATTATCACAATAGTAAATTTTTATAATTTCGTATTTAAGTTTATGTTAAAATTTGTATTTTAGCATCGGTTCCAATGTAAAACTCTTGATTGAAAGGCCCGATGGAATATATTGCTTCAGGGAGCAAAAGGATAGAGTGTATTATGTTGCAGAAAAAGTTCTCAAATTTGGTGAATCAATTCCGCCAGAGCAGTTGGTTTCTGTAGGCACCTGTTTTGGAAAATTCACAAAAACGAATAAATTTCGTTTACACATTACTGCTCTTAATTATTTAGCACCATATGCGCAGGTACTTGTTAATTTCTAGATTGGATGTTTTGCAAATTCATTACCTTTTTAGAATAAAGTTTGGCTAAAACCCTCAATGGAGCAACAATTTTTATATGGCCACAATGTTACAAAAGCAGGTTTAGGACGTATAAGTGAAGCAACTGAAAAGTTTCAAGGTGTTTTAGTGTATAGCATGTCTGACTTACCCTTAGGTTTTGGTATAGCAGCTAGGACTACTTTGGAATGTAAACATGCTGATCCTCTTGCTGTAGTTTGTTTTCATCAAGCAGATATTGGTGAATACATTAGATCAGAAAGTGATTTGTTATAAAGTTTTAAACTTAGATATTTTACTTCATTCATCAAATTGTGTTGTTACATATGTTTAAGTATTTCTAACTTGAATATGTAAAACTAATGTTCCATCAACTGTTTAATATACTGAGTTATATTTTAGAATGTTCCCATGTTATTACATAGTTAACGCTGAGAACGATTTCATATTTAGTTCTTGTAGAATAAAGTGATGTTGAAGAAACAGTATGGTAAGAATCTAAAATAAGCAAAAGTGTAATGTTAAAAAAGTAAGCACAAAAACAACAGAAATCAGAGATCGAATATGGCAGATATGGATTTGTTTGGGTGTGGTGACAAAAATTCAAATGCTATGACTTGAATTGTTTTTCTTTTTACTCTACTTGAACTAAAGCGTTCCAATTTTTCCAATTGTATTTTTTTAAGTCTTCTACACAGTCCACCATTTTTCCATTCCCGTCTCTTCCACATTGCTCTGTAGATAATTTTAATCCATTTTGCAAATCCTATTCTCTTCCACTATTGCTACTGTTTTCTTTAACTCCTTAAATCCTTTTAAACACCCTTCTAATCTCATACTCCTCCCTATTTACACTATTGAATGAATGATACCACTGTATAGTATATAGAAAATTTGATTTGATTAAATGTTTTCCCTGTTATTTTCTTTTTTGATAATAGAGTTTTTGGATATCGTAAAAACAAATTCGGTAAAATCACGTGAGTCTCTTCTGCGCATGCGCAAAATTTGTTTTTTCTTCAAGCGACATTAAAACTACTACTAGCAGACGCTAAAACGACTTTTTTTCCACGACATACTTAGAAAACGGACGTTTCTTCTCTACAAATAGTGAGGAAAATAATATCGTGTTACAAAAAGCCTCTTTAAAAAATGCAACAATGTGTCATAGAACTATATGCGCCTAGTACTTAGTTAAACAATTTAATTGTATTCAATCAGGTTTGTTTAATTTAATATCTTATATTTCGATTCTTAAAAATTGCTACCCTACATTTATTGGTTAGAATTACGCGGCTGCGCTATGACGAATTGAGACCACACCGATACCACAGAATACTGTAGCGAGACTATTGGGACCCACATTATCAACTTTTGCTTTACGTACGAAAATGTGACAAAATTCTGTAACAATAAGTTACGTTTACAATAAATGTACTTCTTTCATTAGGTTGTTTTTTTTGGAGAATGTCGTGGAAAAAATGTTGTGTC
>JALBCR010003603.1:0-25488 GCA_030710515.1 Abscondita cerata | reverse complement strand
TTATACTATACTATATATATCTATATATATATATATAAATATATATATATATATATATATATATAATATAGGTATGGAAATATAGGATATATCTATATCTATATATATATATATATATATATATATATATTTTTTTTTTTTTTTTTTTTTTTTTTTATATATAAAAGGATAATAATGTGTATAATAAAAGAACACACAGGCTGGAATGTATACAAAGATATTTACACCATTACAAAACCCATTATTATTGTAATCAGATATAGGAAACATTAAAGAAGTTTAACATTGGGATATTCTAAGCGATGGGGATATATATTTCATAATTTTGATAGTGTCGCACATTTTAACCACTTTGTTAATAGTACAAAAGTAAGATATTCCCACTTTCATTTTCAATTTATGACAAAAAACTGAATATTGTAATTTTTCTCTTCTGTTATAACTTTTTACTTATTTAACAATTTTTAGCGCAAACCATTGTACTTACATTTTTTTGACCAGCTGCTTTAATAAAGTGCTATCAAAATTTTGTAGGTTCACCAAAAGTCGATTTTTAAACGGTTACTTTTGTTTTTCTTATGGGTGTCATATTAGATAGTTGAATTTATTAATAAATAATAAGTTTTTTGTCATAACTTGAGAATGAGTGGGAATATATTACTTTTCATTAATTTTTAAAAGTGGGCCCATCTGCGACTTTTCTCTAATTTAACCGATGCTTATCTCCACGCTTAGAATATCCCAAGGTAGCTTCTTTGGAAAGTGACCAATTCATGTATACCAACACCTTATGCGGTTTGGTGGTGGGTAGTCGGTACCATGAACATCACCTCAATCTATGGTGATTTCAACTTATCTTGGTGACCTAAATTCCTTCTCGGGCTATCTGATTTCAATGAGTACTACGAAGGCAGTTACCGTCAGTTGTGTAGTGAAATAGATGAAGATTTTTCGATACATTAAGAAAATTACAATCAAAAGGATGAAACAGCAAAATTAATTTCAAAGAAGTTGATGAACTGACGCACCTGCAACAAAAAGATAAGAAAAACTATCACGTACAATGCATCGAAAAATGGGCGCATTAAGATGCTTCTTGATAAAGGTCACACTTAGTGACCGAAAAGTTGGAGAAACATGAACATGAGTGTTTATGGATTAATCTTCTTCTAGAACAGCTCCTAAAGAAAGTCCAGTCCGTGTTGGAATACTATAATATAATTACAACTTACAGCAGTTCTAATTCAACTGAGTGTTTATTTTAAAAGGGAAAAATACCTGACAGAAGGTTACAGTAATTACTGCTTCACATTGTTAATTTTTGCAAACATCTGCATCCAACAGCAACTCCCATTATGAATGCAACCTAAAATAATTCAAAATATATGCCTAATATTATAAATGGTAAAGTTTACGTTAACCATCAAATGTTGTTTATATCTAGAATCACCTTTATAAGCAAAGTTTTTAATGTTTTGTCTTCGCAAAACTTTTGATTTCTTTACTTTATATTTTACTATTGCTCCACATTGATGGAAATTATGTATCTTGATATTCAAAATATGAAGCAGGACTTCCTCATTGATTACCCTGCTTAGCGATTTGTTGAATCCAGCAAATTCTCTTTTGTAATGTTCTTTAGACTTCTCTGGTGCAGTAAATGCTAAGTTGCTTCTCTAGGCCTTCATAAAAGGTTCTCTTGAGAAATAGACTCATTTCTGACGCTGTTTCAAGTGATTCATAGTGATTTTAATTTTTGATTATGTTAAATACTAATTTGAGTTTGTAATTGTGTTCAAAAATACAATAACTGCAGTATGTTTTTTTTTATTAAGTAATATTGGTCTTGGACATAAGTGGAAAACAACTTTTACGTAATTATTAAATTTTTAAGAATAGTTAGTGTAATGGTTTGTTTTTTCTCGATTTTGTAAATTCCTCGTTTAAAAAAATAAAAGCCTTTAAAATTGATTTGTTGTGATGTAAGTACGACGTTACACTTACGGCAATATAAAAACATACTAACTTATCGTTTGTTAGTCCAAAAGGTTGCAGCCTTAAACTAATTCAGTCCTTGTGTTGACTTCCAGTCGAGAAAATAAATAAAATTTGCAGGTCGTTCATGTTATTGGAGTTGTTTATAAAAAAGCGCGTATACTGGTTCGAATTAAGAACAATTATATTATACTAAAAAAAACAATATGTTAAGTTTAGGGAATAATAGTTTTCGTTGCTTCATAGTAAATGGAGTAAGTTTAATTTTCTAACAACATTATTACTTCTAATATTTTTTAGGTCCGAGTTTCTTCCTGATACTCTGGATGTAATAGTAGACAATATACTTGATGCTAAAATGTATAAAAAAATTGCAAATAAAGCATAGAACCTTAATTACAAAATACCGAAAGAGACGGAATACTACCCGAAGATAATGAACATTTAAACTTATATTATGGTTGCATCTACCAAAGAAAAGGTATTATCGATGAAAGCGGCAAAATAAATTTAGACAACTTACTGTGTATTTAAAAAATTTATTAACCATGAATCAGGCTATTGCACCAGCACAATACAAAATGATAGATGATTGTATCGAAACATTGCAGAGATGTTCAGGGAAAGGATTATGGTGAGAAGTCGGTAAAACTTCAGAACTGCTTTTTAAGGAGGCTTTAAGAACTTGCAAAAGAATAAATTTAAGATAATTAGTAAATAGTTGTAAGGAATCAATAAAAATACTTGAGATATAATTTCGCACTTTGATTATAATTCAAATCCTTCACGATAAAATTGTGTTAGAACGTGTGTCAGTGCATTCTCCTAACAAAATCCTGTTTTATATTAGGTATAACAAACATTATTTATTTATCTTTTGTTTGTTACATTGCTTTTTACGTTGTTACTAATTAATAGCAACAAATTACACTGCTAAAATTTGAAAATGCCGTTAACGTGTTGCCGTTAAAGCAAATTGGGATATACAATAATTGCAAAGATGTTGGGACTAATGAATATGATGGTTCTAATGTTAATCAGAATTGTGATGGATGTGGCGAGTTAAAATCAGTCATTAATGAATTAAACGAAACAATCAAGTCATTAAACAACAATATCTTAGAATTAAAACGAGATGTCCATGCTACTAAAATTCCTAATAATTTAATATTCAATTCAATATTTATTTTGTCTTAAATTTTACAATTAAAAATAAAATCCGCACTTTGTTAATGAAGTTAGAACAGTACGGGTTCAATGTGATGATTGTTGAATGGTTAAAAGTTTTCTTTGTAACAGGAAGCAAATTGTTAGAATCGACAGTCATTACTCTAGAGAAATAAATATACCTTCTGGAGTTCCCCAGGGTTCTCACATGGGGCCTGTACTATTTTGCTGTTTATAAACGATATAAGAGATTGTATTACTAACTGCCAATGTTTATTGTATGCGGACGACCTTAAGATATTTAGAACTGTAAAAATATTCAGGACTGTATTTTGATTCAAAATGATTTAAATGCAATTCAAAATTGGTGTGGTAGAAATGATTTGTTCCTGAATATTACTAAATGCAGAGTCATATCATTTTACAGAATTAAGTATCCCATAGAATTTAAATATTGTATCAATAATATTTTAATTAAAAGGGTAGAAACTATTAAAGACTTAGGAGTCACATTTAGTTACAATTTAAGTTTTTGCGCACACATTTGTAACATCGTGAACCATGCCTGAAAAATGTTGGGGTTTATATTGAGAATTGGTAAAGATTTATCTTTCAGGTGTGTAAAATTCTATTTTGCTCATTAGTTCGTTCTACCTTAGAGTACTGTTCTCAAATATGGTCCCCTTTACATTAAGTATCAGATCGTCGATATTGAAAAAATTCAAAATAGATTTTTAAAAGCAATATCTTTTAAGTTAGGGTTACCAGCATTCAACACTAACAATATTTTAATGCATTTGAACATGTCTACACTAGAAAATAGACGTATAATGGCCGATTTGCTTTTTATATACAAGTTGGTTCATGGGCAGATAAGATGTTCTACTCTTGTAGAATCACTTGATTTTTGGAACTCAAGTTATCATTGTAATACAAGAAACAATGTTTTGTTCAGAATTGGTCATTTTAATACTTGGTGTGCCTATTACTCTCCTCTTGTACGAATGATGCGTTATGTCAATGTTTACAATCTGATCCCCAATTTGATCTGTTTTACCCAAATATTAACGTTTTTCGTAGCAGAGCAAAATCTGTAGTTCATTTTCTCCTCTAGTGGTATAGTTTATTAGCGTAGTAAGAAAATAATATTAATTATTGGTACCTTGCAAATGTTATTTCATTTTGTTTTGAAATGGATGTATTTTTATGTATAGTTGTATACCTAGTTTATTAGCGTAGTTAGAAAAATTACTTATTGTTACCTTGCAATTTTTATTTTTATTTCATTCTGTTTGAAAAGGATGTATTCCGTTTGGATAATAATAAATAAATAAGATATAATTCAAGAATTTGAAGATTGACAAAGAAGAGGCTCAAACATTTACAACGTTAAAGAAAATTATCGTAACGACCAGTGGCGGTTCGTGGTCAATCATACTGTGAGGTCAAAAATTAATTTAAAAATAGGCATACTTAAAAAAATATAAATAACTCAAATGCACCGCAAAATTTTATACAATCTACAATTTTGTTCAAAATATAGCGATTTTTCGAAACATTCTCATTAAAATCTCTAAGGGATTTTCTATAAGCATTGTCTAGCTGTGTACGAATATCAACATTTCCTACGGTTGCAAAATTTACCGAGCATTTCATGTGTTCTGCAGACGAAGCATGTTTTTTATTTTCTCTTTTAAATGTTTTAAATCTCTTACACCGGATTTGCACTATAGCAAGTCTGACGAGTCTTTAGAAAATAATAAACAAACAAAACAGTAAAATACATTTGATACTTCACAACCACATATCCAGTTAGCTAAATCGTACATTACCTTGCGAAAGTTTCGATGAACATCTTTATTTTTGTCTTTGCTAGTTTGTCGTAAACTTAGTTCTGGCAAAGGACGACCATTTGCCTTGAACTCAACTAATTTTGTAAAATTAAGTTTGTTAGCACTTTTTAGTTGTTTAATTTTCTGCACTACCGACATTTTCTATTATAGCGCATGCACACGCGAATCAAAAATAGTATTTTACAAAACAACACAACAACAGTAAAACATATCAATATAAATTCTTAAATTGATTTAAAACACGCGAAAATCGAATCAAAAATCGAGCGTAGTTGTACACCTATACGAAGTCAACGTAAACTGCGGACCCGGCTCATGACCCAAAGTTGATTATTGTTTCGGACGTTCGCGTTTATTCGGGCGCTGCACGTTTTTGAGTTTTTCAGGTAGATCTAATTTAATGAGGACAATTCGCACCGCCAGCCCAAGGTTGAGGAGGATGAATTACGAACGACGGCCAATAAATTTTAAGTTATTATACTTGCGACTTTTTTGAGTAAATTACCTATTTTAATAAAACACGTAATAATGAATATTTTTTATATATTGTCAAAATTTTTGGGAGGTCATTGACCAAATGACCATATGGACAAGCCGCCACTGGTAACGTCAGTAATAGAATACAGGGTGATATAGTTGTCTTTGCTGATATTTTTCTATCTATAGATATAAAGACAAAGAGATCATTATTCCTCAAATTGGCAAACCAAATACTACTGATAAAAATACGACCCCTAAAAGTTGGTCTAGAGTTGATGTATTTGCTGTGCTAAAAATAAGCATAAATTAAATATTTCAATTCAATTTCAACGGATGAGACTTACTTTAAAGAACTTATTATAGACAAATAAAACAAGAATTTGAATTGAGAGTCAAGAATGGTGAAAATAATATTAGAATCAAATAACACAAAAGGTATACCAAGAATCGTAAGTATAAACTGATTAAGCCCAACTTACGCTGTTATTACCAGAATGTAAGAGGATTGCGTTCTAAAACTGACTTATTGTTTTCATCATTGTTAATACGTAAGCAGGAAATTAGTTATTTTAGGTTTATGCAAACCTGTTTTTACCTGCGAGAGAAATAACGGTTTCTCTCCTTTTTTTTAATTAGTGTCCTACATAGATAAATATGGAGTCCTAAGCGACTTGCAGTCGAGCAGTCCTTAGAAAATAAAGTTTTAATTAACATCAAGTAAAATTTTATTTCAACTATAAAATTTGGGCACTCCATAAGAAAATACGTTAATCAGAATCTACAGTGCGCCAAAAATAAAAATTAGTAAAGTATGTGTTAAACAAACATTGGTCCGGCTTCGTGAAAACAAAGAACATCAAATCAGTTTCTGGAAGTTTACTGTAAATCAATGAATCATTACATTAAAGAAGATAGTCATAACAAGAAGTCGAAGAACAATAACAGCATCCGCATTAATAATTGGGTAAAGTAGAGCCTCTTTTATTTCATTTCTTGGTAAGTTTCCATTTTTAACAAAATCTCCGACACCACTATTAAAAAACTGCATTACAAAAGATGCAATATTAAATCCCAATTAACCCATTTTGAAAAAGTTTGTTAGTAATTTTAGGTCTGATACCATTTTTACAAGAGTAGAATTATCAAATTTAGAGGAAAGGCTAGATAGGGTATTACAATTACATATTGAAAACCGATTAAAATAGCGAACATAAAGTAATTACCCAATTGCATGGAATATGCTGATAGGCAGATATAATAACAAAAGACGTATAGTATACAATGATATTAGGGAAATAATTGAGCATAACAAAAAATTGCATATTTCTTTAAGACAATTAATAGATAATGTTCGTAAACATTCAAGTTGCCTTGAAACAAGGAACCAACAGGTTCATAGTTGGAATGCATTTATGGTACCATTTCTATAGTCAAAACTAGATTTTAATAGTAAAAAAGAATGGGAAACCTTTTTAAATAAACAATATGACACCAAGGACGACATTCCGACAATAAATAAATTGTTAGAAATTTTAAACAACCAACAGGCCATATTAGAATCCTTAACAATTAATAATCCATCAGTAAATATGCAGACGCGTCAAAAAAAACCCAAAAAAAAACAAAAGTTTTTAACCATTACAGTTGAACAAAATTGTCTTCATTGTAACGAGAAGCATGCTATTTATCAGTGTAAAAGTTTCCTTAATCTATCAGCAAATCAAAGAATAGATCGCGTTAGAGAAATGCAATTGTGTAACTCTTTAAAAAAGGGACATCTTTTATTTTATTGCAAAGCTAGATTTTTTGTAAAATTTGCACGTTGCAAAACATTCAATTATAAAAATGAAACTGTTAGCAAACAGGTTGAACCAAAGGTAACTGTTACACCATCAACATCTACAATTTCTAATTGTCTTGCTATTTATAATAACAAAGATTTATTAAATCATACCTTATTGTCAACCGCATGTGAAAGGTAAAGGATGAATTAATGTTTAGTTAATCCTTCTTCTAGAGACAGGGAAATAAAACTCTTTCGCTTTTTATTAAATTTTTTATTAACTAGTTTTTAAGAAATGACGAATAATTATATTATCATTAACACTACGACAACTTTTTCACTGTTATCCAACGCCTGAGGAAGGAAACACAACTATTTATTTAAATAAATGTAAAGTTTCCGAAAACGTCGCGAATTAGATAAAAAGCGAAAGAGTTTTATTTCCTCTGTTCCAGAAGAAGGATTAACTAAACATTATTAATACCATTAGAGAATTTAAGAAAATATAACATAATCGGCTTCACAATCTAATTTTATATCGGAAGAGTTGTGTAAGAAATTAAATGTCAAGCAGTATGATACCAATATGTCAGTAATAGGAATCAATCAGAAACCGTCTTCGGTTATGGCAATAATAAATGTAGAAATTCAATCTTGTTATAACAATTATATGCGCTGTTTAATGATAACATGCCATGTGTGGATTTTGATTCGAATTTATTAAACATTCCTTCAAACTTAGTACTGCAGATCCAACTTATAACAAATCTAGTAAAATCGACTTATTAATTGGTGCTAGCGAATTTTGGAATTTGTTAAGTGTCGGGCAGCATAAGTTAGGTCATAACAAACCAACGCTTCAAAAAACAAAATTAGGATGGGTAATTGCAGGAGATTTAATTTTAGGTAATCATAACACCCAAAAACTTTAAATTATTTAACATTAAACCAACTACATGATCAAGTTTCTAAGTTTTGGGAAATTAACGAGATATTAGAACCTAAGAAAAATCTTACGTTAGAAGAAGAATATTGTGAACAATTTATAAATACTCAGAGGGTAGATTGTAGTTAGGATACCACTTAAAGAAAATAGTGATATAATAGAGATTCGGAAACCACCGCGTTAAAACGATTTTACTCGCTAGAGAACAAATTAAATAAAATCAAGATTTTAAGGTCCAATACACAAACTTTATTAAAGAATACAAATCTTAAATCATATGACGCAGATAAATGAAACCACAAAAACTACATATTTTCTTACAAAAGAATCAGTTACAACAAATTTAAGGGTAGTTTTGACGGAGTTGTAAAGGCAAAAATGGAATATCTTTAAACGATATACAACTGACAGGACCAGTAGTTCAAAATGACCTTTTTTCAATTATTTTAAGATTTAGATTACATCAGTATGTTATAACCGCGGATATTTCCAAAATGTATCGTCAAATCCTTATCAACCCGGAGGATCGGCATTTGCAAAATATATTTTGACGTGACGATATAAATGAGAAGGTTCGCAAATATCAGTTGAACACGGTGACATATGGGACAAGGTCTGGTTCTTACTTGGCTACTCGTTGTTTGCATCAACTCGGTTTAAATTTTGAAAGTATTTACCTAATGAAGCATCTATAATAAAGAACGACTTCTACATAGACGATTTAATTACTGGTTCTAATTCTATTAATAGTTTAAGTAGGATAAAAAATAATCTAAGTTATATTTTAAATACAGCAGGATTTGTTTTGCAAATGGTGTAGTAATGCGAACACACAATTGTTTAAAAAATTCCAAAGGTACAATTGATCATGAGTATGTAGAGTTAGGAGATAAAACTATTAAAGCATTAGGTATTTGTTGGAATTTGTTATCAGATGTTTTCATATTATCAATTTAAACGGACCATTCTTGCAATCACGGCCCAACTATTTGACCCGTTAGGATTATTAGCGCCACTAATTATTATTTCTAAACTTATTATCCAAGAACTATGGCAATTAAACATAGGCTGGAGTGAATCAATCCCAATGAATCTGCACACCAAATGGATTAGAATTTAAAGAAAATTTAAAATATGTGCACAAGATTAAAATTCTATGTAAAATCAAATTGCAATCTCGTATATGTAATTACCTAATTGGGGAATTATGCCTGACGTTGCCATCATTGACTATATGGTGGAACGGACCAGAATTTTTAAATTCACATCAAAATTTTGCAAATATTTTTGAAGCGAAGGTAGAGTTAGATTTACTCGAAACGAAAAAGGTGACTATTGCTTTCGTAGCACAATTAAATTTTGGTATTTTTTCGAATTTTTCTAAATTGAGAACATTAGTTAACGTTGTAGCATATTGATATTAAGTAAAATGTGTGTCTTGCGACATCTCGTGTAAACATTGACACGTGTGAATAGTATAAACTAAGAAAAATGCCAACAGTTAACTGTAACGACATGATGTGTGTGTTAAACTGCATAGCGCTATCTAAGCGATAGCTTTAATGCTTGAAACACACGTTGTCGATTAAGCCATATTGATATTATCATTATCAAGGAGAAATGTAACCAAAAAGGTCACACACGATTGCGTTCAATGTTTCAAGGCAAAACCAAAACCCGGAAAAATTTATATAGGCAATTTACCCGATTTTAAAGTTAACTCCTCGCCGCCATTCTATAATTCCGGATTTAAAACCCGCGATAGACGTGGTCGTGGATCCACGATTTTCAAATGTTATATTTGTTTATTTATCTGTTTGAGCACAAAGGCCATACACTTGGAATTAGTAAGCAAATTAAATGCAGACTGTTTTTAGGCAGCTTTGCGTGATTTTGTCTCACGCCGAGGAAAACCTCATACCTTGTACTCGGATAATGGTACACATTTTGTATCGTCTAGTCGTCAATTAACAGAATCAGCCACATTTCTAAAGTCGAACCACTCAATAATTAGTCAAAATTAGTAGACGATGATATACACTGGAAATTTATTCTAGCAAGTTCCCTCACTTTGGCGGTATTTGGGAGCGGTAAGTATAAAATCCGTATAAAACGAATTTAAAAAGATAATTGGAGACAGTTTACTAACTTTAAAGAGATGTAACACTTTTAAACTAAGTATAGGTAGAAGTAATGAAGTTTGGTGCCCTGATGCCGATGTAACAGGAATACCGATGAATAGATTGTCGCATTATCAAAAATCCAAGCAATGGTTCAGCACTATTGGAAGAAATGGCACAGAAAATATTTGCATCAGTTGCAGAATCGGAGCAAGTGGATAAGGAAGACTACTCTAGTAAAAATTGATGATATGGTGGTGTTGGTGGATGATAATTTACTGGAAAACTGGAAAATGGGAAGAATAGATAAAACTACATCTAGGTGTGATAGTGTAGTGCGGGTAGAGTGTGTTTTACCAAACTCAATTTAATATTAAGAACACATGATTCAAAATTGCGATCATTTAAATTTTTTGTATTTTTTTTATATTTTGCCGGGAGGAATTATGTTAATACTTAAGCAGAAAATTAGTTATTTTTAGGTTTATGCAAACCTGTTTTCTACCTGCGAGAGAAATAACGTTTTCTCTCCTTTTGTGTTTTTAGTTAGTGTCCTAAGCGACTTGCAGTCGAGCAGTCCTTTAAAAATAAAGTTTTAATCACCTTCAAGTGAAATTTAGTTCAATTTTAGGTTTAGTTGAAACTGCACTTAATAAGTGATATAAAAACTTGTGAAATAATACCGGAACATTATAACGCTGTGATCGTAAATTTAACTTATTGAATAGATCATGAGGTGGTGGTGCATTAATAGCAGTACTTAATAGTATTAAAACTGAGTTAGTAAAACTTATGTATGGATCTATGTAGAATCTGTTCATGTTGCGGGTTGTAAATGCTTCTTTAATAATTGTGTTCTGGCTGTGTTTGTAATTTACATTCCTCCAGATGTTAATGTAAATATATTTGAGCTATTTTGTGGTTTATTGGAAGAATAATTTTGTGGTAATTCTAGTAAAGTAATCTTAGATAACAATCTTATAAAATTTAACATCCCATATTTTAATAACTCATTTTTATCAATAATTATTAATAATACTAGTACTCATTTTTGAATTTTGCTGATCTTAAGCAATAAAATAGTATTCCAAATGCAAATAACCGATGTTTAGATTTGGTAATTGCAAACGTTGTTTGTTATGTTAATAAAGAGGATCAATCATTGATAAAAGAGGACAAACATAAACTGTCTTTAAACATAGCTTTGCACTTACCAAATATTTCATGTAACGTTGCCAAGAAAGGGTATAACTACAAAAACTGACTTATTTAAACTTATATGATGCTTTTGTTTAAATGTGATTGATTGGTCTTTTTTAAATAATTATACAAATGTTAACGAAGCATGTGACGCATTTTATAATGTAATATATATCCATATTAGATCAATAGTACTTGTATACCGTTCTTCTAAACGTAAAATATCCCATATGGTTTAGTCGTAAATCAATTGAATATATCCGACTGAAAGTAAAATATTTTCGTACATACAAACTAGATGCTGATAATGAAAATTATAAACGTCTCAGAACTTTAGTTAAATCTGAAATTGCTATTGTTTACAATAATTATCTTGCAGTGTTGAACAATCTATTAGGAAAGATATTAAATATTTTTGGAGTTTTATTAATTCTAAAATGGGAAAAGTAAATTCCTGGCTATACCGTGTGTCTCTGGCAAGACGCAACATAGGAATTTTACTATAGAAAATTTTGAATTGATCCGCTAACGCTAAGAAATTTTCGTATTGACGTAATCACGTTACAATTAATTGTTACTGAGTGTTCCTTATTGTAATATTCTCTAATTTCATTTTTGAAAATGAATGTGTATACAATCCCTGAGAAAGTTCAAATGGTCAAGGGTGTATACAGAGGTGAAAGCTATAGAAACACTTACTTTGTTTGCTGCACTTTTTCCGGATCGGCAGAGAAACCGCAGTGTATACAAGAGTCCGAAGCAGATTTAATAAAACCAGAAGATGGACAACGATGAAGAAATCAATGTACTTGGTGCTGTGCAACTTAACCCTAATATTAGTATTCGACAACTAAGTATCGACTGTGGTGTAAATAGGTGTAGAGTTCATAAAATTTTAAAAAGCATAAACCGATGCTGACAAAACGCAAGAATTTTTGTGAAACATTAATGGAGATACGCAATAATGATATGAATTTTGTTAAGAATATTTGCTTCACCGATTAATGTTCATTCAATGTAGTTTGCGGTATCAGTATGATGAGTGTCCAGCACATAATGTAAATTAAATAAAACTTTTAAATTATTCATAACATTAAAACCTTAATCGGGCTTTTTCTAAAATCTTCATTAATCCCATGAGTTTTTAATTGTTTACGATCAAGAAGCTAAAATGTATAACACCTCCAATTCTGGGTTGTACTTTACTTCGTTGATTTCAAATAAAGTCCTTAGAACACCAACTTCTGTTTATCGGTAGAGACCTGTGGTAGAGACACACTGATACACTAATCGAAATATCTGTCTTATCTATAATAACAACTGTATTGACTTAAAATAAACTTTTAGCTTTAGAATACGTGCATATTCTTGCAAGATGCAAGTATTATGTCTAATAGTTTACACACAGGTCTACAATACAAGAAAACAAACGACTCATTTAACCTCAAATTTGATACGAACAGGTTTTATGCAAAAGTATTTCGTTATGCTTGCTTCAATAGCTATATTAAAATATGAAAGCAACTGAACATTGATTAGAATTTTCGTAAAATCACAAAATACTAAATACTTATTTTTTACAAACTTAAAGAATAATATTTACATTTAAAGGAAGATTAGACATTCTACACTTGCTCTCTCTTTCTAACTTCAACAAAATGCCGTAACGTATTGAGTATATAACAATCCGAAATTTTCATAGCAATAGTAGATCAATTCAAATTTTTCTATAATAAAAATACTATGTTGCGTCTTGCCAGAGACACACGGTATACGAAAGTTGCTTATATGTTTTAATAATAAATCTCAAATCAAAATAAATGCAGATATTCAAAATTATGCTACCAGAAACAATCTGATGCGACCACAAAAATCTCAACATTATACATTTTATCAATGTTTTCTTTATTATTCTATACAACTTTATAATAATGTTCCACATGAAATTAGAAACATTGATAATGTTAGGAAATTTAAAATAGTTTTAAAAAGAATATTTTAGTAGTTTTTTTACACAATCGACGAATTTATGTATAGATAAATAAGTTTTATTTTTTATATTTATTATATACACATATATGGTATTTGTGTTGTTATATAGTATTGTATATTACTGGCACCGAAATATTACTTACTTATGCCACTTTAGTTTTTACAGTCTTTTACTGAATGCCTTCCAGCACATAGGGGACAAATTAGATTACCCTTAGAGGGACAGAAGTCTGGCGAATGGTTATAACCATTGCAGGTAAAGCCCCTGCAAAGTTCTAGCGTCAAATATAGTGCATCCATCGAGGCCAACTAAGATTTGTCTTAAATCGAGGAGATGTAATTCAGTTGGTGGGGAATTGCAGTTCATTTGTTATTCAGATGAGTTGAAATACTCAGATCAAATAGAGTTGCTCAATTCAAATGAATAGAATAATCCGCCTTGTTTCATTTATTTGTTATTGTACTACTGCTGTAACAATCAGTTACTTGTCGGTATGGTATTCACAGCCAATGAATTTTTACATAACCTGAAATCATTAGGCGAATATTTTTTTAAAAGTTAAAAATGATTGGCATAATATCATCATTAACAAGGTTATCATTAAATAGCAGCAATCCAATGGTATTTAAAAGAAATTTGCTTGCAGGTTGTCTTTGAGAACATTACCGTACAAAATAAATTTAGACCCGAGTTCCCTTCTCATTCATACAACACCTTGCCTATTGTAAGTTATAAACCATTTAAATTTACATTCTAACTCGTTTTGGTTGTAAGAGGAGAACCGTTAAAGAAGAAAAAACGTTTAGATCCCGCAATTGTGAAAGCTAGAGAGGATAGGAAGAAGAGGAAATTGGAGAAACAAATTCGCAAACTAGAAAAGAATGCTAGGCAGTTAAAACCGATTGAAGAATGTGAGATACCGCTTTCAATTTTAGATAGTCAAAAGTATGATTGTTTTTATTTTGATAAAGTGCTAATGAGCTTTTAAGGCAGAGGATACGTAAAACTGTTCAACTCAGTACGGAAGTGCTGGAGAAACGAGTTGCTTTGGAAAAGCAATGGGCTAAATATAAACACGATCAACATCTTGCTGATGTTCAATTAATAGATCGAATTGTGTTTTCTCAACAAAAAGCATTGGATGAATTGCGGCAGGAGTCAGAAGAGCTTTACCAAGAAGCAATTCAGGTATTTTAAATTTAAGTAAATAGAATTTTGTTAAAGAAATTGATGCAGATTCCGCCCATGATGTTGCCTTTGACTATCGAAGGACCCAGTGATACCCCACCCATCGATAACTATACATCACCAGATGGGGACTACCAAGATGTATCCAAAAATGGAACTAAAATTTTGCAATTTTATTTAAAATACAAAAACAATAAGTTATGTTGTATCATGATTGTTTGAGCTGTAAGCTTAGACACCTTAATTTTCTTCAAAGTCTCCCCTCCTTCTTTAGTGACCGTTTCCTTCAAATTTTCCAAAGCTTCTTTGTACTTTTCTACCAACACCTCTAACCCATTCTCCGATATTTTTATCTACAAAAACAGAATGCTGTAGTAATGTTTTAGAATAAATTATGTATAAATTAGGTACCTCCTGCAAAGAATTTTCCTGCATCGTTTAATATATTAAGGAATTTACTCAATTCCGATTTCAGTAGAAGTGTCACTGCCAACCCTAAAGCACCGGCCCGTGCTGTGCGACCAGCTCTGTGAATGTACGTTTTCAGAAACTTGGGAACAGAATACGAAACAACGATTCGACACCAATTAAATCAACACCACGAGCCAATTTATCTGTACAAACTATTCTAAAATAACAATATTAAAAGTTGTCTGAGATTGTCTGAAACTTTCTTACATATCTATGTTACCCTTTGTAAAATCTTCAATTAATTTGTTTCTTTTTTTAGTTTCTAATCGTGAAGATACCTCTTTGATTTTTAGTTGATTCTTAAATAACGACTGAAGTAAAATTGTTAGTCGATGAGTACTTTCTGCACAGAATGCGTGAATATTATTGTCTTTCTTATATTTTCCTGTTTTATAAATTGGTATAAAACTAATGGTTTCAAATCTATGGAACATTCTATGTATTTCTCTGTCAACTCTTTTGGTGTTGTATATTTCCAATGAAAGAATCCGTATTTGTTTCCATTGCGTCTTCAATAACTGACGTAAATAATTTTGGTTGAAATAACGATAACTTCTGAATTTTTTCAGGATCTTGAGATAATGTGGCAGAAAATAATAGTTTTTGTGGAGGTCGACGTTTTTGAAGAGTAAAAAGATTTAAAATTTTAAAATCTACAAGAGTAAGTAAATATGATGGTATTAACATTGTGAATCTCACCGTTCTGATAAATGTGTCTTTCCAAATGATACAACCAGTCATTTTGTACGTTATCTAAAACTCTGTCCGCTTCGTCTATTATTAAATATTTCAGGTGTGTCAAATCAAATCCCTTTGTTTCTTTTAAGTGGTCCACTAATCTACCAGCAGTACAAATCAGAATATCTATTCTACTTAAGTAACCGAAAGATGCATCTGTAAAAAGTATGTGAGTTTATTTATTATGAATGACTTACTTACTTTCAAAAACAAGTTCATTCTGTTCCGCTTCAAATGTGCACTTGCCCGTTATTAAAGATACTTTCAATGAAGTTCCTTGCACATATTTTTCAAAAGTTTTAAACACCTGAAACGCCAAATCTTGAGTTGGTAAAATTACGAGTGCTCGTATTTTTTTTGTCAAATAATTTTTCAAAGCTTGCACTACAGGAAGCACAAACGCCAAAGTTTTTCCGCTGCCTGTAGGTGCTGATACACAAATATCTCTTGGCACAACAACATCTGAATCGCGATAACTTTGAATTAACCAAGGAATTATCTCGGCTTGCACAGGAAACAAATACTTGATACCATTTATTTTTAGCTTCTTCCTTAGATGTTTATCCAGATATTTCATTTTCGATACTTTATGCTCTAGATTTTGTAAATTAACGGAAATCACTGTGGGGTTTGACAACCACTTGGGAAGTACACTTTTAACTTTTGGTTTCTTATTGTACTTATTACCCCCTAATATCGTAAAACCCTCTAAATTACCAACACTTGCATCTTCTAAACGTGATTGAACTCTCTCTTCTTCAGCTTGCACATTATTAATTGAAACCTTTTCATCAACTTTATTTTCTTCACGATCTATCTTTCTGATTTTTTTAACATCAGTCTGTTTTTCCTTTCGTTTAATCCTCTGCTGTTTCCTCTTTTCGATTCTTTTGAGAAGTCGTGCGATGTTTGTTTTCATCGATAGTTTTGGTTTCCTCGCCATGACTAAAAATCACAAAGTAATAAATTGAATTATTATAACTTGTATATTACCGATTTACGACGAATAACTCCATTTTACTGTTAAATACACGTGAAACTTCCATGCATTTAAAGGTTATTTTGTAAGGTTATGTTGGTTGATGTTATAATTTCAGAGGTTCTCAAACATTAGTAGTTCTAAAACTTTGTATCAGCTATTATTAGTGAACATGGCTTGTAAAGGACAGAAATCTAACATTCTTTTATAATTTCAGTATACAGCTGACTCTAAAGAAATGCAATAACTAAGTTGTAAGAAGTAAAATAACTGCAGAACTGCTACTTTAAATCATTACCAAAACGTTGTGATTATCTAAAAAACAAAAATATATAATTGTCTTTTATATATTAGCATTAATTTAATAGTGGTTTCGGAAAGATGGTACTTAATAGACAAATGTTAAACTTGCTTACATATGTAACAAAAGGGAAAAACTATACTAGGACACGTATTTCAATGATAATGACAGCTTAGCTATTGAAACACGTGTCCAAGTATAATTTTTTACAGTTTGTTGATGTAGTTTTGTCTATCAAAAAGGAAAACACCAAAAAACTGCACAAAAAAATATACTCGGACACGTGTTAAGAAGATGATGATAACTTAGTTATTGAAACACGTGTCCGAGTATAACACCAGAATGCTTTGTAGGTTGTTGCACTAGCTCGTGTTGGCTGAATGCTTAGTACTGTTGTGGCACTGGATCGGATTGTCCAAATGCTTTGTAGATTGGCGTTATTAGCGGTGACACACTTCGTCCACTAGAATATTTCAGTTAAAAAACGTCTTTTGAGAAAACCGATTACCATTTCTTTTGAGCTTGAGACTCTAGCAGTTGTTAGAACTCTAAAAAATTTTTAGATATTTTCTTGGATAAAGTTTATCTTAGTTACCGATGTAATTCTCTCAAACTGTCGGCTATCAAAGCAAGGTTTCATTTCTTCCGTTCCAAAGTTTAATGAACCTTTCATACAGTCTTATGCTAACTGTCTCGGAGCTTTTACCTGAAATCCAAACAACTATAAGTACCTTCTGTTCTGGTGAATTTCCAAAATTTTAATTTTTTATCCCCAATCTACCGTTATTACTGAAGAAACGAAGTTTTGTCAACTTTATTAGAATATTAGAACCCTAGCCAAATTTACCATTTATCGCTGATGTTTAATTTTTACACCAAATGTTCCAAAACCATGAGTCACTTTCGAGGTCGAAGCACACGTGAAACCCCAGGCATTGCACGTCAGCTAAATTAACACATGAATGTGCAATTTAATAAAATCAAACGAAATTGCTCCGAACGAACTTTTGCACCTCCAGCTGGTAATTAATACCAGAAAATCAAAAAGCGACTGCGTATTCTCCTTAGCTTTACTGGCTGCAAGAGGTACAAACTCACCTTCGGTTATACTGAGGTTATAAATCAAAGTTTCGTTGTGTCGCCTGTGAGCGGATAATTTGATACTGACATTTTATCAACTTTTGTTATGATAAAAATTCGCCGCTTACTAGCTTTTACTTTTCTAACGTTAACATTTTCCTGCATACGTGTTAATTTTTGCTTATAACGCCTATGTCTACTTTCAGCACGAATTTACAGGGATAGTCAACGTCTAAACCAATTGAGCTCGCTTTACTTTCGTTCTTGGTGTGATCGCCCACGAGAACAGTCGTGTTTTGTGTAAAAGGAACTGCGAAAGGAAAATTCTAAACACAAGTGATGGATTAATCCAAAGTTGTTATAACCTATTCGGCTGTGGAAACGTAAATTACACCGATATGTAATGAGTAATAAACCAGATATTGTTTAGAATGAACGTTTGCAGTTTTTGTCCCTTCGTATTTTCTGGGATTACTTTTGCTTGATGTTCATAAAATTTGATTACGTCCAGAAATTGTGGGTTGTTTTTTGAAACCGTACCTGCCTTTATGCTGTTGTAATTGAAGGGACACCTCACCTTACTCGTCTTCGAGGAAGTGGTACACGACAATAAACTCCTGGCGTTGTTAGAGGTGCCGATTAAAAATCTATCACGCAGGATAGCGGGGATTAGCAGCTCTTGGGTGTTTTACTTAGCACCGGAAAGGGTTTCTCCCACTGTGCAGCCGACCTACATCGCCATCAGTGCTTGTTTTCAGCTATTTCAATTTTAGCGTGTGTATCTGAAATTAACCAATTACCGGTACTAAACTATTTAACTATAACTGGGAATGCCCAAAAAGACCCCTTTAATGAACGATGTACACGTATTTGATCGCTAGCGTTAATTCGACCGCTGTTTGTTCGTATTACTACAAAGTAACCTTGACTGCTTTGATAAAGTACGCTTTAAGTCAAGGTGGCGTTTATAATTTATTACTCATTGTTACATTTGAATCAACACGCTCTGTCTGTGTTGCTAAGAGATAAGTTTGACGCTCAAGGAGAATAAGAACTGTCTCACTCAACAGCAACAAGGTTATCGAGTTGTGTCTATTACTTGTTTGCTGTGTCGTTAATTACTTTATAATTATTTGTGTGAATTTTACCGAGAGCACGATATTCTGTATTGCTACTGATGGTTTTTGTGTATGACATATTATGTATGTAACCGACTAAACAGCTCTTAAAACCGATGCAACTAGTGTTTTAATTGCCTATTAACCTAACATATTGTGAAACTTCCATCACCTTTTCAAGAAACGTAACGGGACTGAATTTACTCAACTTTCGAGCATTTCAGCGTATGGGATTGGTGTGTGTCGTATGATTTGTGTTTCATCAAGCAACTTTGCAAGTAATAAGCAAAAGTAAAGTCTCTATATTTTCATTTTGAGTTCTTTGCTTCTCTTCTGATGATAAGCTCATTCAGCCAAAAGTTGCAGTTACCTTTTCCTCACCTGTATTGTTGTTTATTGTGTCTTCTTTTTTATTTAATTTTCGTAAAAACGATTATTGGAAGGAAAGCATCAAGTATTAATGTATTCTAAATAATCCGGGAAAGAATAAGCTGCAGTATTTTTTTGGCATTTCACAAAGTGTTCGGATATTTCGTTACTCACTGTAACCTGACTATTAACAACAATATCAAATATTATCCAACATACAATATATGTTCAATTTCCACTCAAGCATTGCCAAAGCTAACATATAACTTCGAAGAAATACGGTTGAAGATGTTTAACTCGCAAAGCCCTCAAATCCCTTTGATACAAAAAGAATTGGGACTCGTTAATCATTCTGAAGCAATTAAAACCGGGAGATGAGATGATTTGAAGTCGAATGAAGCTGGGTTTTATGTCAACCAGGAGAGAATCCTCAGCCTAGCTTAATGTACTTCTATCAAGAAATCTAGGCACTCTTATTGATGATAATACATTTCGTATTTTAGTTTGAATTAAAGTTGTGTAAAAGTGATGATTGTATTTGCGGTGATGAAATTTTGGAAGATGGTCCTCACGGTTTGTCTTGTCGGAAAGTAATCGGAAAGTGGTCTAGACACTCATCATTGAATGAGATTGTGAAGCAAGCTCTGACTATAACCTAAATTCCTTTAAGTTTGGAACCAACAAGAATTTTTAGAGAAGATGGTAAACTCCGGATGGTGTAACCCTTATCCCGTGGTATCGAAAAATGTGCATGCTTTGGGACGTTACCTGTGTCAATACTTTAGCACCATCTTATCTGAATATTATAAGTAAAGGTCCGGGTCTAATTAGAAAACAGGCTGCATTAATACTTATCAAAGTATTAGTGGAAACTATATCTTCCTGCCCTTCAGTTTGGAGTCAATGGACCCTTGGTGCGATACATTTAGTTCAGTTGTCGATGACCTTGGCCGGAAATTGATAACAATAAGTGGAGAATCTCGTGTTAAGTGATATCTGAATATCAACTTAGGGGTCCAACGTGGTAATGCGACATGCATTATGGAGGCAACTCCACCCTCAAAATCACTAGATGAACTATATCTTCTTTAAATTTTATTTTGTTTGTGTCAAGATAATAATAAATTTCGTGTTATTAAATGATTTTGTAACGATGCGTTTTTATTTTTAAGTATTGCACCCTCATTAAATTAATTGGAAGGTTGGAATTCAGTTTAGCCCACACGATGAGACCTATATATTTAGAAAGCCCATGGCCTGAGGAGCAAGAATACGCAAAAATTTTTGAAAAAAAAGTTGTGGAACACAGTCATTTGTTTCTTGCAATTACGGCAATTTTTAAACATGGGCAATAAATGGCTTTTAATTGCATAACTTACTGCCAGATTTCGTGTTCCAGTTAACTCGATAAGCCTTTTTCAATTCCATTTTGGCTTAAAATTTAATAGCCCAACAGCAGAGGAAGAAGTAGAAGGAATTGCACTGTCACACATTTTGATTAATTGAAAACAATGACTAATTTGAGGGATTGTTTCTATAGTTTCAATATAACCTAACCTAACCTAACTTTAACTCCCGACAATATAACCTAACCTAACCTAACCTAATAACAGTGCACGGCAATGCAACCTATCCTAAATTAAATAGAAGCAAGTGATGGGCCTTTCTTGAACAACTGTGCACGGCGAAGCCTATCCCCTGACTGTGCACGGCTGCTTTTATTGAAAAATCAATAAAAATATTTATTACAAAATAATTTTTTTCACCATGTTCCGCAGCTTTTTTTTAAATAATTCTTGCATATTCGTACTCCCCATGTCATGGACTTTCTAAATATATAGATCTCATCGTGTGGGCCAAACTGAACTTAAGCTAGTTGGAATAATTAAATGTTATTATAAAACCGATTTTGTTATTGTGTTTAACTTTGTTATTAATTTTGTATGTTATTATTGTCCAAACCCAAAGCGAAAGATAGCAGGCGACTCGTTGTACAAAACCGATAGCACCTTGCTTAAACTTTCGTGCGCACGCAGTCCCCTTTCGTAAGCTAGTTGTCCCACTTAAGTTATGCTTTATATAAGCCTAAGCTCTTTTGTTAACGAGGCAATTGGGTCTGGATACCTGTTCCGCTTTATATTCTCTTGACTTTCCATTTCTCCTCTCCGTGTGGTGTATTTGGGGTGACGCATTTTCGCGCCTTGAGTACACCACTAAAAGAGTTGTCCAAGTTGGCATAACGCATTTTTGTATGTCAACTTAGCCAATCCTTTTCATTTTTCCTATCCGTGTGTTGTGTTTGAGGTGACGCATTTTTTGCGCCTTGAATACACAACTCAAACTGTTGCCCAAGAGCCGTCAAAAAGTAAACCAGAGTCACGCAATAAATTAAATGAAAAAGATGTCCACCGAAATTGTGAAAATCGAATAACGGGAGTATCGAGCCATCATCAAGTACCTGTATTTAAAAGGTAAGATGTCAGCAGATTACGAAGATGTCGACTCGGTCACTCTCCTTGACGACCTACTCGCATCCCTTAACAGACCGTCGTTCTGCTTATATACGAACGCCTTCATCATATGGTCACGTCACTGGACGGAGGTACCGTACAAATGTTGAATGTGAAAACGTCACAGTAGAATTAACCGTCGAGTCCGTTGACTGCTTTTGGATTGCATTTTGGGATTGCCATGGGCAATCATGATTGATTTTGGATATGTAGAACAATAACTGAGATTACTATTCAACATTAATAACACTCTACGGGGAAAATATTAAAGAGAAAAGATGAAAAAGCCACCAAAGGTGTTTTCTGTTTTTGAGGACAACGCCCCTGCACACAAATCTCATGTTGCCATGAAAAATTCGTGATTTAGGGTTTGAATTACTAGAACACCACCCTTATTCACCCGGATTTGGCTTTGTCCTGACTATCACCTCTTTCCCGCCGAAAAAAAAGTTTAAGATGCCTGTACATTTTCTTCAAAACAAGGAGGTAATAGAAGCTCTGGAGGTCTGTTTTGCAGAGCAAGAAAAACAATTTTTTGAAAGGTCTAGAGACGTTGCAGGTTCGCTATAATAAATGTACCCAATTAAGAGGAGAATATATGAGTAATAAAATATTTGACATTGAAATTTTGTTTGGTTCTATAGTAGGCTAAGACTTTTCAATATATCCTCGTATATGCTGTTTCTCTGTGAAACTAACAACAACTTGTTTCCTGCTAAATAAAGAAGGTTTGAGTTCTCATTTTCTTCAAACTGCTTCCATTTAGACAAAAGAACACTGGAATTTTTAACCTCCACTGTAGCTGCTTTGTCATTAAATCTGGCGCCCGAGATTCGTCCGCTTTTGTTATTTACAAAAACTAACCGAATTGGGAAGCAAGCGTCACAATTTAAATATTTTAATTGAATATTTTTCATGATAAAATAAAAAGTGTATCGTGTCAAAAGAGTGAATAACGAGATTCATCACTCGCCAATCGCTGGTTAGCAACTTTCTCTCTCACTAAAAAGACGGAATTTTCAAATGTATTATGTTATCCACCCTCTAAGAAAGTTTCTTTTCTATTGAACTTACTTTTTTATTATTTATTTATCGTAGCAAAACTTAGATATCTACAGATTTGAAAACTAAAGCTTTTAAAATGAATGTTTAATTATCATTGTCTTTTAATTATTAGACGATTAGAATTGAAAGTCGATCAAACCCCAGAGAATTTAAGGTCGATATAACTTTTCTCATTTTGTTCACTTTTATACAACTTTGGTGTTACCTATTTCTTAACGTTTTTGTCATTAAGTGGGAAACTTTAATTTGTTCAGTCGGAAACATAACATTTGTGAATAAAAAAATATTATTTACAGTATTTGTATCACAAAGAAAATTTTGTTCTCAATTGTTTTAGAATTCAGACAATTTTGATTCAGTTAAATTTTTAGTTTAGTTGTTATTATTTCTAACTAAACAGAAGTTTTTTGAGTTACAAAAATAAAAACTACCCAAAATAAATCACACATCACCAAATTAGGTTTATACTTTTAAAATGTTAATACGAACCATGATAGAAAGTAAGTTAATAAAAAATTACGTTTAGACTTAATAAACCTATCTCATATAGCTTGCTATAATAGGAACAGCATGTTTTATTTGACTTTAAATCCCTTTGGGGTTGTAAAAGTATCTTAATTTCTTTGAGATTTAAGTTTGGTACTTCAGTCCTTGGGGTACATAAAATAATATTAACAATATAAAAATTTACCAAGATTACAATGAACCATTTCAATAAAAATAGATAGAAGTTATGCGTAGGACACGGCACATATGTGGGTATTATCAGAGGGGTAACGACATTTTTGACGTCAAATTTGACAGTAGTTTGAGGTTATATTCCAGTGTTTACGTGTCAAATCTGACGTTCAACGTTTGAACTAAAAATATCCCCACATAATTATGTAAACCCACGTTATAATTGTAATCTAAAAAAAATTTGAATTTTTAAATAAACTTAACTATTGAAATAAGAGAGCATTTTTTTTGGCTTTAGTCCAGTATTCAATGTAAATTTTATTGTACCTCACCAAATTGTTATTTATAATAAATTATATTTTAATGCAATACAAAGTATTAGAAGTTTATTTAAAAATTTAATGAGCAAAAGCAGTGAATATAAAGTTTTCAATGGCAAAGTAATAATTAAAATTGCTAAAGCATTTTTTAGTTTATTTATATAAATAAAATATTTCATATTAAACTTTGCTAAACTTTCGATAAAATTTAAGCTGCAATTTCTATCAGGTACATCCTACTTTAATAGGTTATAGAAATTTAAAGCAAAAATTTTTTATACGTAATCAAATTACGTGCTCTTATTATAATTTTTAAAAATTTAATTTATATTGAATTTAAAACTTGTCAAATCGGATTAGTATTTTGTACTTTATCGGAATAATAAACGCTCTCACTTTTATTTTAATAATTAATCTTTTTTAATCCGAGGTCAGATAAGGATAGTGAAACTAGATTATACAGTGCTTTTCATTTAACATTGGCTATAGGACTTTACATGTTAATATTTCAATCCCATGTTAACACTTTTTTGGGACATCTGGTATAAACTATTTATGTTAGTTATAGCTAAGTGGTAAAATGTCTATAAGAAAATATTCTTATACTCATTAATTTAATAAAGAAAAAAACAAAAAACGTCTTGGAAGGATTCGAACCGACGATTAGAAAACAAAGCGCTAAGATGGTACGGATTCGTTCAACGAATGACAGAAGAAAATACTAGAATGGTAGCTACGAGGTAAAAGGAGAAGAGGACGTCCAGCTGTGAAATAGAAACAATACATACACCAAACAATGGAGAAAAAGGACTGGAAGAAGACGTCTGGATTAATAAGAAATATTGGCATATAAAAACGGTTAACCTGTAAGAGAAAAGATCAATAAAAAAGAAGATTTTTAAAAATTTCATCCTGGAAATGATTGTACGGTTTTTGTAAACTTTTATATACAGAGGTGGAATAAATGTTTTGGAAGATATTCAAAAATTTCGGACAAATATTGTTGATATTTCTAATTATCTAAGTGTCACTCTCAAATAGGGTATGGTGTACTCCAAAATTTTTAAATGGCACAACATATTTTTAAAACACTTCATTTCAAGTAAGCAATACGTAACTGAACGAAGTACAACA